>SKCR01015577.1:0-111178 GCA_019454045.1 Zanthoxylum bungeanum
TAATTTAGGTATATGTCATTCCAAATGATTAAAAAATACAAAGTGTGTGAGATTGGTTAGTGTGTTGAAGAAGCAATCTAATTCTTTCACTCAACCTTAACCACTTCCATCACTAGTCAAACTAGTTGATGTAAGTCAAGTGGGTCCCACCACTTGTTATAAATTCAGAATTTAAGTCGAACAATCCAACACGAAACTTCGCTCGGGCCCGGGTTCGTTTAATTCCAAATTAACGAACTTGTCGTTGCGACATAATTAAATATAATTTAATTAAATAATTATGCCTAGCAAAATTATCATTAAAGTTGCTTACGAATTAATTCTAAATCAATACGTTTGCCCGAATTAAAATCCAATTTTAATTCCGCATTGAAATCTAATTTCAATTAATATATCGAATATATTATTTAATCGATTAATTCCAAATTAATCGTTCTCTCTCATCTATTTAATTTTATTCTAGAGAAATTCTTGCCGTAATTAATCCTAGATTAATTTTCTCTCTCTCATAATTAATCCCAGATTAATTCTGTTCGAGTCAAATGTCATCGGTGAATCTTTGGGAAGCGACCCATGAGATTCCTGGATATGTTGGCAGTAAATCCGGTCGTTAGACTATCCGAATATGTGAGTACCCTTACCACGTTCTTACCAATTTACAAGACATGGTTGGCTTCTAGCAAAGCACCGTGCCTACCCAATTCTCCAGAAATATTCTTTTAAGGAATACATAATCTTTATCAAGCGTAGTATATTAAGTATTGCGTATTACGATCCAGAATCGGATGTCACATGTTAGGCCTGGGGCTGGAATTGTGTCTGCCCCGTATGAAGCATATATCGGATCACTAGCAACTAGTCTCTTTAATCGGATAATCATGACCTTGTCATATTATCCCGATAGTTGCAACATATTAGAGTACCAGTTCTGTATCTCTGCGTGATCATCATCTCCATATGACTGAAGTGATATTTCCATCTTGACATCACACCCAATACACTACGATTCTCAATAAACCCAGAAGAGGCATACACATAACCTGTTAAAGTCCTGGACGACCAAAACCAAAGCGTATTGATTGTCGCAAGTATTAGCGATGCAAGTCTCAAGTTAAGACCAAATACACCTACCCTGATTCGGATTCTCATAGACACATAGTCATACTACCAATGGGATTCCAAGGGGTCTATCCAGAGCGAACCTATTTCCGTACCATCAGCAAACAGAACCTCATATTACACTTGCATGAGTATCCAATACCCAAATATACGAGAACTATGTCGTTACGCTTCCATAACGCGCACAAGTGCAATACTAGCATATTCCGCATTATCGATGTCCAGTCTCGATAATACTACGACTAAGGATATTTAATGATTAAACCTTACGTGGATTGATATTGTCTCTTATCTTATTAATCCGGAACTAATCATAAGGACTTTTATCATTTATATATATTCAAGTAATCTAATTAAAAAATTGATAAAATAGCAATTTCCTTTGTCACATAGTTAATTTGTACAAAAACCACAATGTATTTTACAAATAGTGATGTTATAGTCATAATTGTCCAACAATCTCCCACTTGGCCTATAGCCAATCACTCAAGTATCTAACACCTGAACTATGTACATGTCGCTCAAATTTTTACTGAGAAATAGCCTTCGTCAGCGGATCTGCAATGTTGTCATCTGATGCGACCTTCTCGATCTTCACATCACCATGATGTATGATCTCACGAATCAGAAGGAAACGTCGAAGTACATGCTTGGATCATTGATGAGACCGTGGTTCCTTAGCTTGCGCTATAGCCCCATTATTGTCACAATACAAAAGAACGGGCTCAGCTGCTAACGCAACTACTCCTAATCCAATTAGGAATTTATGGATCCAAAATGCCTCTTTTGTTGCCTCAGCTGCAGCGATATATTCCGAATCTGTTGTTGAGTATTGCGTATTACAATCCAGTATCGGATGTCACATGCTAGGCTTGGGGCTGGAATTGTGTCTGCCTCATACGAAGCATATATCGGATCACTAGCAACTAGTCTGTTTAATCGGATAATCATGACCTTGTCATATTATCCCGATAGTTGCAAAATATTAGAGTACCAGTTCTGTATCCCTGCGTGATCATCATCTCCATACGACTGAAGGATACTTTCATCTTGACATCACACCCAATACACTATGATTCTCAATAAACCCAGAAGAGGCGTACACAGAACCTGTTAAAGTCCCGGACGACCAAAACCAAAGCGTACTGATTGTCGCAAGTATTAGCGATGCAAGTCTCAGGTTAAGACCAAATACACCAACCCTGATTCGGATTCCCATAGACACATATCCATACTACCAATGGGATTCCGATGGGTCTATCCAGAGCGAAGCTAATTCCGTACCATCAGCAAACAGAACCTTCTATTACACTTGCATGAGTATCCAATACCCAAATATATGAAAACTATGATGTTACGCTTCCATAATGCACACAAGTGCAATACTTGCCTATTCTGCATTATCGATGTCTAGTCTCGATAATACTATGACTAAGGATATTTAATGATTAAATCTTACGTGGATTGATACTGTCTCATATCTTATTAATCTGGAACTAATTATAAGGACTTTTATCATTCATATATATTCAAGTAATCTAATTACAAAATGATAAAATAGCAATTTCCTTTGTCACATAGCTAATTTGTACAAAAACCACAATGTCTTTTACAAATAGTGATGCTATGGGTCATAATTGTCCAACACTGAATCCTTCCAATATTTTTTAAAAATGAAGTGGTTATCTCACGTTTGTGCAATATATCGGTTATTAACCTGGAACACGAATTTATGCAAAAGCCTCTTCCGATGGTCAGATGAAAACACCCAGTACAACCCAATTAATTATATTCTTATGTTAACCAAGTTACCTGAATTCATTAAGATTAAGTTCCAATTATGGCTACCCCCGCCCGATATATATATTCCTATCCTGTAAGGAAATCTATTCAGGGTTATCTATCCTTAAGGGAGATCGTGAGCTATTGAGTCTAAGGCTGAAACCTAAAATCTATTTTCCAAGTTCATTTTAATTTTACCAGATCAATCTTATTAATGGCCAGTTAACAAGAAGTATTAAGCTTAAGACTCAATAAATTAACCTTTATATTACCCAAGTCGTAAAATAACCCCTTATAAACCGGTGATATTGGAATTCATCACAACCTCAGATAACGGGTTTAGTTACAACACATATCTAGAACTAGTAAAAACTTAAATAAAGTAAATGACATAAAGTAAAACTGGAAATTAAGAAGATAAAATAAACAATAAAGAAAATGCTGGGGGTTAGAGGATCCACTTTTATTACTTCTATTTTATATATCTCCCTTATTATAATATATAAACCTTACATGACATTACCAACCGACCATATATGTGGTATCTTGATTAAGTCAGATTTATGATTAATTCCAACCGACCACAAAGGCGGTATCTAATTTAGTCAGGTTAAAATCAATTTAATTAAGTCCAACCGACCATAAACGCGGTATCCCATTAAGTCAGGTTTTAAATAGTTTATATATTATAACTTAGGGAGATGAATCCAAATATTAGTAATAAAAGCTTAACCTATCACCCCAGCAAAGGGGAGTTACCTCCCCATACTGAAAAAGTAAAATAAAGACTGTAAAGTAAAATAAAAAAAGTACTTTTACGTAAAATAAAAAATTAAATACAGAAAGCTGTAAATAAACAAACAAGATAAAATCTTCTTAGTATTCTTAAGGAATTCCCCAGAATAATCTATGAATTTTCCTTCTGATTTCAGCTTCAATTTATAGGCAAAATTCTGCCTCGCGCATCGTGACACAAAACCATTGCGCATCGCGTTGCGCCGTTGATTCGATGAGATCTTGACACGTGTTTGTTGGCAAAATAATTGGCTTGGAATTGCGATGCGTAATGCTTTTTACGACGCTGACATCAGTAGAGACGTGGATTTTCGGTAGTATGGGATGATGACACGTGTCCAGTGTATGTTAGCAAAATTATTGTGATATTGACATGTGGCAGACGCATGTTAGCAAGTGCGCATGAGAGCAAATTTCTCTGATTTTGACACGTGTCTGACGCACGTTAGTGGCACATGATAGCATTTGGTGCATTTTAGCAGACGACGTATTTTAGCAAATGGCGCATTTTAGCAGGAAATTTATATTTTTGCCCTTTTTGTCCATTTTTCAATGTTTTGCCCTGATTTGATTCCAGAGAGTCATGTTGTTTTATTTATCTATAAAATAACACAAACACATCAAAATATTCACAAAACTCATGAAACTATACAAAATATTAAGTAAAAGGGACGACAAATATTGATATATTTACCACTCATCACACACTCGGGCCCTCGATGCTTTGATCAGTTGAGGTACTTCAAACTTTGCTAGATAGAAATGGGCACTCGGACCACCGATGCTTTGATGAGTTGACATGCTTCGACCTTTGCTGAGATGAAAATGGGCACTCGGGCCCCCGATATTGCAATCGGTTAAGGTTTTTCGACCTTTGCTGATATTAAAATTGGCACTCAGGCCCCCATGGAGTTTCCATCTGTATGAGAGAAGTAGGGTTTACTGCTATGCTTATGATGTCGGCGACCACGATACTATTGGGCTCTTATTTTTCGTGGTATATAGGAGGGAAACTCGGACGTATATTCCATAGCTGATTCCGAAGGGATGGTGGTATGGTTTGCACTCGGGATACAATTCCACATACCATATGAAAACGAGTATGTGCAGTTTTATTTTTGTTTCTAATCATTATCATATTGGTTCTGCCATTTTTTATAGTTAACTATTTATTTACTTTGTTACTGCTTTACTCTTGATTTAACTGATTCCTGGTGTTTTTATGATTGTTATCTAGACGTAACTTCGCGTCTGCGATCTTATTGGCTTACATAGTATGTCCGGCTAGACATGTAGAGAAATATAAACTGCTTTACTATTCTCTTTGTTACTTTTATGGATGCATGTCTATCATGTGAAATATAAACTGTTTTGTGTGATTCTTGTATTATAAGACATGTGGATCATGTTGGATAATTATGACCCATAGAATCACTATTTATAAAAGACATTGTGGTTTTTGTACAAATTAACTATATGAAAAATGAAATTGTTATTTTATCATTTTATAATTAGATTACTTGAATATATAAATGATAAAAGTCTTTTTGATTAGTTCCGGATTAATAAGATATGAGACAATATCAATCCACGTAAGGTTTAATCATTAAATATCCCTAGTCATAGTATTATCGAGACTGGACATCGATAATGCGGAATAAACTAGTATTGCACTTGTGCGTATTATGGAAGCGTAATGACATAGTTCTCATATATTTGGGTATTGGATACTTATGCAAAAGTAATAGGAGGTTCTGTTTGCCGATGGTACGGAAACAGCTTCGCTATGGATAGACCCCTCGAAATCCCATTGGTAGTATGACTATGTCTATGGGAATCCGAATCAGGGTAGGTGTATTTGGTCTTAACCTGAGACTTGCATCGCTAATACTTGCGACAATCAGTACGCTTTGGTTTTGGTCGTCCGGGACTTTAACAGGTTCTGTGTACGCCTCTTCTGGGTTTATTGAGAATCGTAGTGTATTGGGTGTGATGTCAAGATGAAAGTATCACTTCAGTCATATGGAGATGATGATCACGTAGGGATACATAATTGGTACTCTAATATGTTGCAACTATCGGGATAATATGACAAGGTCATGATTATCCGATAAAGAGACTAGTTGCTAGTGATCCGATATATGCTTCGTACGAGGCAAACACAATTCCAGCCCCAAGCCTAGCATGTGACATCCGATACTGGATCCTAATACACAATACTTAGTATACTACCTTGATAAAGATTATGTATTCTTTAAAAGAATATTTATGGAGAATTGGGAAGGCACGGTGCTTTGCTAGAAACCAACAATGTCTTGTAAATCCGTAAGAACGTGGTACGGGGTACGCACGTGTTCGGATAGCCCGACGACCAGGTTTACTGCCAACATATCCAGGAATCTCATGGGTCGCTTCCCAAAGATTCACCGATGATGTTTGACTCGAACAAAATTAATCTAGGATTAATTATAAGAGAGAAAATTAATCCGAGATTAATTACGACAAGAATTTATCTGGGATAAAATTTGAATAGTAGAGAGAGAACGATTAATTTGGAATTAATCGATTAAATAATATATAAGATATTTAATTAAAATTATATTTCAATGCGGAATTAAAATTGGATGTTTATTCGGGCAACGAATTAATTTAGAATTAATTCGTAAGCGACTTTAAAAATATTGTCGCAACGGCAAATTCGTTAATTTGGAATAAACGAACCCGGGCCCGAGCGAAGTTGTGTGTTGGATTGTTCGACTTAAATTCGGAATTTACAAGTGGTGGGACACACTTGACTTACATTAACTAGTTTGACTACTGATGGAAGTGGTTAAAGGTTGAGTGAAAAAGTTGGGTTGCTTGTTTTGTACACTAACCAAATCCAACACACTTTGTCTTTATTTTGAAAAGATATACCAACTCTGAGATTTGATTTTAGTAATTGATTTTTAGAAAATCAAATACACAAAACAAAGCAACTCTCTCCCTCTCCACACACAAAGCCGAGAGCTTATCCCTCTCCCTTGGAATTTTTGTTGCAAATTTTCTTCAAGCTAGCACTTTCAAAGAGTCATTCAAGGTGTTAAGGAAACTAATCCATTAAGTTTGGAACACAAAGAAAGGCTTGGAGCTCTTCTCAAAGGATGAAAAAGTTTTGAACTTCATACATCCATCAAATCCGATCATTGTAAGTATTTCCGCAACTTCTTTGAGTATTCAGACACATATCATGATTAGAGATCCTTGGTATATTTCAGGAACACTAAGAACACTAACAATGGTATCAAGAGCCTTTTCTAAGCATAAATGAGTTTAGGATTTATATACTTTAAATTGGGTTCTTATGTTTTGAGCATGATTTCTTCAAATTGTTTGTTTGGTTGAGCTTGGATGATGATAAATGGATTTGTGCATCTTAAAATTTGAGAAAAATTGATTTGATAAATTTTCCCTAATTTCCTTGCAAAAGCCGAATATGAACCCTAGCATATATCATGGTGATTTTTTGATTTTAGACCATTGGATGTGTTTTTAAAGCATGATGTGTATATTGATTGTTGATTTAATTAGATTGAAATCAAATTTGGATATTAATTATGCCAATTTTCCGTGACTATAGAAGCATGAAATTGATTGATTTTGCTTCAATTTGTGTTGGACATGAGTTGGTTAATTAAAGCATGATTAATTAATTTAATTAGTGTTTTGGAAATATTGATTTATATAATAATTATGGCTATTACACTTTACTTAAAATTTATGTGAAATTTAGAGTTTTGTATTAATTAAAATTAGTCTTTAATTTTAAATTGGGCTAATATTGTTGTATTTGGGCTTAATGGGCTTGGTTGGGCCAAGCTTGGTTTATGACAATTGGATTGGATCCAAATTGGGCCTAAAACCATTCCATAAAGTCCAAATATAATAATTGAGCCTTTTAATAATTTTAATTGGGCCTAAATTGATTTTTGGCAAATAGGGTAATTCCTAAATTGGGCCTTGGCATTTGGATTTGATCCATATTGGCCAAATCCCATGCCTTATGAATTAATTAAAAGCCCATTGGAGTTTAATTAAATTGACATTGGATGTTAATTGGGCCTTTGGACCCATTTAGATTGGATTTAGAATGTAAGTCTAAAAGACACATAAATAAGTGTAATTATTTAATTTGGAATTAAATTAGAATTAGTATTGAATACAAATTGTTCAATATAATTCAAGAATACGTACTTTGAGTGTTTATTCTTAAACGAGTTAGACTCACGCAAATCAAATCGTTGTTTGAACATTGGATGGTTATTAATTCAAAGATTAATTAATTGGATTAGATTGATTGAATAACATGCTTTGTGTGGGACACAGAAATCGGCGACGCTGTTCTAGGCTTGCGGCCTAGTCGGGAGTACGGAATAGCCCACGGGGGACTAAACCGGAGAATAAAGGAGTCGCCACCCGGTGTGAACCGGGAAAATGATTTAAGGTCACACTCACCCCTCGCAAGGGAAGACCTCAAACCGTTGGGTTCGGAATGGTCCCTTACTTATGCCACTTGTAATGAAATAATTTGAGCAATAACTTAACCGAATCTATGCAACATATATATTCAAAAATAACCTATATCTAGTTCGCATTCATAAAAGTAAATCCTATATCTAAGTTTTCATGCTTTAAAAGTAAGTCATTATAACGGCAAGCATACAATATCACACGATGAGCATGTTGAATTATCAAACACAAAGAATAAATAACATCCTAAACATAAACGTAAATTAAATTACTATTGCAAAAGAAAAATAATTAAATCATGCACAAAGAAATATCATAATCATGCTTAAAAATAAATAACTTATTAGACTAAATCATGCTTAAAATGCAAGGTTGGATGAAACGAAACATGTGAATCTCTTAAGTGGTACGTGGCATTGTATCCCGAGTACAAACTGTAATACCGTCCATTCGGATTCGGCTACGAAATTTAAGTCCGGGTTTCCATCCGATATACCACAAGAGAGAACACATATTCTGTTCATCCGGAAATCACATCATGCACCAATCTACAATACTCATCTGAAATAAAGTACTAAAATAAATGAAAATAAAGGATAATAAATAAAGAAGGTGCCCTCAGGTCTAACCTCTTAAATCATCTCTCGGAAGTGCGCTACGCGGTTGTCGTAAGGGTTGATGCTCCGCAACTCCTCCGGTTCACTGGTTCAACATTTTCCTTCACTGTTTCGCTGTTTGGACTGTTGTCTTTTACTCTATTTTGTTGCTGTTTTCGCTGGTCAGGGGCTGTTTTTGGTGGTTAGGGGTTGTGTTTGGTGGTCAGAGGCTGTGTTTCAGGGGGTGTTTTCAGTGGTCAGGGGCTGTGTTTCAGGGGTTGTTTTTTTGGTGGTCATGGGCTGTTTTCAGGGGCTGTTTTCAGTGTTTGAAATGAGCATGGCTTATGTGTTTGGCGTGAGTATTGGGGGAACGTGAACGTGGCTGTGTGTTGCGTTTAAGGGCTGGCAATGTCGGTTTTGTGTCTTCACGTGGTGGGTAGCGAGAGAGTGGCGGTGAGTGGCTTTGGTGAACTGTTTTATGTATGTAGGTTATGCGCGTGGAGGTCGGCTGCTGGAGGTCATTGGTTTATGAGTATGTTTGTGAAGATGCTTAATGTTTAGGGAAGGTGTTTCGGTGATGGTAGAGTAGAGGAGAAGAGAAAATTATTTGCTTTGTTTCTTGTTGCTTTGGGCGTGAGTTGCTAGGGCTTCAAGGTTGGGTTTAGGCTACTTTTTATAGGCAAAGGGTTGGGGTTTACCTTGTGTGAAAAGGGAAAGGATTTGTGTAATTATGGGAGATATTTTTAATTAGTGTGTGATAGGGAAAAATCTTTTAATTAGGGAAGTGATTAGATATGATTTGATTTGGTTAGGAAGATGATATATTTGATTTTTATTTTTTTATTTTTTTTATTTAGGTATGTAATTTAATCAAATTAGGAAAGCGTTTGATGAGATATGATTTGTATCTTTTAATTAGGGAATGTGATTTCTCTTGATTTTAGCATGTGTTTAATATGTGTTTTTGTTTAATTTGGAAGGTGATGGGCGTGAATGGACTCCTTGGGCGTGTATCAGAGGCAGTTTTCAGGGGCATTCGGGCATGTTCAGTGGCATTTGGGTATGTCTCTTGCGGGGGTTTGGGCTATGGTTGTGTTTTAAAACAGAGGTCCAACAAGCGAATCCGAAGCTAAACAAGCGAATTAAATCCAATAAGATGTCAATGTCTGACTCTTCCCTTCCGACGTCTGTTTCCCGCGACTTCCACAATTTAAAGAGGTAGTGTCTCCATGTGAGACTCATCATCGGGACTTATATGCAAAAATACAGTGCCTACAGTCGCCCCCACTTTGATGGGACTTGTGCAGTGTGTGACAATGACAATCCTATCAAAGTTTATGCAATGCATTTTTACTTACCTGGCTCGCCAGCTGCCACTTGACTTGCATGTTGCTTTGGATTAAGTTGATTTGGTTGTGCCATACCCGACGTGCTAAACCCCATACCCGAGGTGTCGCGGTTGCGTCTCCATACCCGAAGTGTCGTGGTTGTGTCTCAATACCCGGAGTGCCATACCCGGCATGCTAAACCCCATACCTGAGGCATCGCAGTTGCGTCTCCATACCCATAGTGTCGCAGTAGTGTCTCCATACCCGGAGTGCAATACCCGGCATGCTAAACCTCATACCCGAGGCGTCACGGTTGCGTCTCCATTCCCAAAGTGTCGTAGTAGTATCTCCATACCCGGAGTGCCATACCCGGCATGCTAAACCTCATACCTGAGGCGTCACAGTTGCGTCTCCATACCTAGATTGTCGCAGTAATATCTCCATACTCGGAGTGCCATACCCGGCATGGTAAACCTCATACCCGAGGCGTCGCGGTTGTGTCTCCATACCCGGAGTGTTGCAGTAGTGTCTCCATACCTGGAGTGTCATACCCGACATGCAAAACCCTATACCCGAGGCATCGCAGTTGCGTCTCCATACCAAGAGTGTCACAGTAGTGTCTCCATACCCGGAGTGCCATACCCGGCATGCTAAACCTCATACCCGAGGCATCGCGGTTGTGTCTCCATTCCCAGAGTGTCATAGTAGTATCTCTATACCCGGAGTGCCATACCCGGCATGCTAAACCTCATACCGAGGCGTCGCGGTTGCGTCTCCATACCCAGAGTGTCGCGGTAATATCTCCATACCCGGAGTACCATACCTCATACCCGAGGTGTCGCGGTTGCGTCTCTATACCCGGAGTGCCATACCCGGCATGCTAAACCCCATACCCGAGGTGTCGCGGTTGCGTCTCCATACCCAGAGTGTCGCAGTAGTGTCTCCATACCCGGAGTGCCGTACCCGGCATACTAGACCCCATACCCGAGGTGTCGCTGTAATGTCTCCATACCCGGAGTGCCATACGCGGTAAAACTGATACTGATGCTGATGTGGGTCTCGCCCCCGGGACTTATCCCCAAAACTGATATTGTTGCTGATGTGGGCCTCACCCCTAGGACTCATCCCCAAAACTGATACTAACAATGTGACGGTTCATTTCAACATATTGTGCTGCCTCTCACGAGATAATCCTGATAGCTAAACATATTTTCGTCCTCAACGGATGCTTTGCGTCAAAACCAGAGAACCTTCGAAGTACTTAATACACTCAGATCTGATCGTCTGAATAAGTGATCTGTACTAGACTCCTAGTGTGTGTGTGCTAAGGCTCTTTCGCAGCTTAATCCTTAAGTAAGCCAACTCGATGATTTTGTCTTAGGGAATCAGATCAGTGGGTCTAACCAACCTAGATGTCTTGATCACACTCTGTGATTACTTCGTCGCACTCAACATGATATGGTCTTCTTCTTTTTTTCTCTTGTCTCTTTCTTTTCATTTTGAACTTTCTTTTTCTTTTTTCTTTTTTTTTTCTTTTTCTATTTTCTTTCTTTGACATACCTACCCTTTTAGGTAGCATTTCTCCTCATGGTGGTCCTAATACTCATCCATGGGTAGCTTCATGCTTATCGGTTATAGGCGGTCTATTTTTTTTCTTTTTCTTTTCATTGCAGAGACTTTTTATTTGTTTCCAACCATATCATATATCGAGCATAAGTAAACCAGGATGGACATCCAGGCAAATGGTCATTCACTAATCCACCATCTCTTCAACTAGTCATATTGCCTACTACTCAGGCTTCTACTGTTGAGATCCTGTAATCAAGTGCTCGTGAGTCTAGCTGAGATCAATCTATTCAAAATACCGGATGAGAGCACATCTCGCACTTATCGTTTCTAAGGTTTCTCCCTACAACAAACAATATCATCACCGGAAATATGCCTAACCATCAAAGACTTCTCTCTCTCTCCTTTTTTTTCAACCTCTAATAATGTGGGCTTCGCCCCCTGGGATTCATTCTCGAAAACTGCTGGTAGTGCAGGCCTCAACCCTGAGGGTTCATTCCCAAAACTGATGATTATGTGTGGGCCTCAACCTTGGGGATCCATTTCTGAAAACTGTTGATAATGTTTTGTTGCTCTCAGCTTGCTTGTATTTTGCTATCTTTCCTTCTTTTCTCCGAGACCTGTGAATACAAACAAAACAACAGAATAAAAATGCGTGCATGTGATGTGTATGTATGCATGTGTGGAGGTACTCCTTGTTCCTGATGGGTTAGACCCACATTGTGCTCCTTGGCGCCATGTGCCTACGAATGTCTCTGATCTCCCCATGGGTCTGCTTATAGTTTCCTCTTGCCGGTTCTTTTCTGGTGATTGTGCAGTTCTCTTTTGTTTGAAACCTGCAAACATAGAACAAACACAAAAATTGCAAGTACATTACGTGTATGCATGCATGCGTGGATGAATTTCCTATCTCGTTGGGTTAGGTCTTCTGTCAGTTCTCCCAGTAACTGCTCTGTCTCTTCTCTTTCTCAGGTAAAATATTATTTCAACATGTCCACGTTGATTGGGTCGGTGAACTCGTTCCCTTCTAAGTCTGACAGTCTCACTGCCCCGTTTCCCATTATCTTCTTGACTATGTAGGGACCTTCCCAGTTTGGTCTGAACTTTCTTCTCGGGTCTGTCGTCGATGGCCTTGACTGCTTAAGTACCAAATCACCATTTCTGATCTTAGTAGGACGCACTTTTTTATTGAATGCTCGGGCTAGTCTCTTCTGATATATCTGCATGGTATGTAAAGACTTCATTCTCTTCTCATCGAGCAATGCCAACTGTTCAAATCTCTGCGAGGCCCATCCTTGTTCAGGTAACTCTGTTTCTGCTAATACCCTCATGGACTGTATCTAAACTTCCACGGGTAGTACTGCTTCCATTCCATAGACCAAAGAGTAAGGCGTGGCTCCTGTTGCTGTTCTCACTGATGTTTTGTACCCCCACAGGGCGTACGGTAGTTTGTTAGCCCAATCTTTGCAGTTTTCGGTCATCTTGGCTAATATCTTCTTTACTGTCTTATTGGCTACCTCGACTGCCCCATTTGCCTGCGGTCTGTAAGGTGACGACTTGTGATGTCCTATCCCATATCTCTGTAGCATTGCCTTCGTTTCCCCTTGAAACTAAACTCTGTTATCTGTCACTACATGATGCAGCATTCCATATCGATATATGATGTTCCGAGCTATGAACCCTGCCATCTGCTTTGCTGTGATGTTACGAAATGACTCGGCTTCCACCCATTTTGAGAAGTAGTCCACTGTCACCACTATAAAACGATGTCCATTCGATGCATTCGGTCGATTCTCTCTGATCATGTCAATTCCCCATGCTGAAAAAGGCCATGGCTCTGATAGCCCGTGTAACTCTGTGTGAGGCAGATGGTTCATATTACCATGTGCTTGACAATCGTGACAATGTTTTACCAGCTTTGCACAGTCTGTCTCCATAGTCAACTAGTAGAAACCTTGTCTTACAATCTTACGACACAAATTCAACCCATTCATGTGCGGTACACATACCTCTGCATGTATTTCTTCCATTGCCATTTTAGCTTATTCTTTTCTTAAACACTTCAGATGAATGTCATTCGCTTGTCTTTTGTATAGTTCTCCCTTCAAATCACATATTGAGAAGCCACTTCTGAATGACTATTCTATCATTTCTGCTCGCTTCTTCCGGGAGTTCCTCCCGTTCCAGATATCTCTGAATGTCGTGATACCAAGGTTTCCAATCGTTGACCTCTACTTCCAAGATTCTTTCTATCTCATAAACCGGTTTGCTTGCCATTGTCAATAATAAAGGTCTCATCACCATTGGCCACAGCGGCGGTCAAAGCTTGAAACTGTTCGGTGATCTTAGTGAGATTAGTCTCCAACTGATCCATACGAGATCCATCGTTAACTGATTCACTCATGTTCACTAACGGCCTTTTTGATGAGTCTTCCCTCTTACCCCTAACCCAACGGATATCTATTATGGCTTTTAAGACACAAAAGGGTAACATTATCATTTTAAAGCATTCAATCATACTATTGCGCGGTGAAAACTTGTCCCAGTTGAAAAGGCCCAACATGTTTACACTTTTGCGATAACATGGCTAAACAACTTCAAATGATAAAAGGCTTAAACACAAAATGGCCCATAGATATTTTAGAAGCTTTCAGCCCAATTGTCATAGGACACAAACTCGTCCCAGTTTAAATGGCCCAACAAGTTCACATCTTCTGACAAAAAGTCCAACTGAATCCAAATGACGATGGTCCCAAACACAAGCATAAAGGAATGGTTTCTATTGGTCATATAACTACAGTTCATATGCGGGTTTATAGAGGTGTAGACAAAGGCTCCCGTTGACGAAGGATTGCCCACAACTAGGACTCCTCACTCAAGGGTCCAAGCGGCCAAGTGAGCACACCCTTTTTTTATACGCTAAGGTACATGGCAACGAGTTATGATGCGTGACTGACTTTCAAATGGATTTCCTATTGTAAATTCCCCAGAGGGAGGGCGGAGCGAACTCTCTTAAAAACCCAAGCCTCTTAGGCTCTTATCGCCTTGGTGACAGGAATAAATAACAAGTCCTCCAAATTAGTCTGTCACAGTGAGCTACGGATAAATGATTATCTAGGTGCCTTCACAGCTTTTCCTTATAGAAAGGTAGTGAATGAAGGAAGACACCAAACCATCACCTAGCCTTAATAATGCCTTTAATTAAACCCATTCAACCCACGGTAGACACGGTTTACTAAAGCATAAATAACAAACATTACAAGACATTATTTCGAGGCTGATTCTCTATCCCCAGTAGAGTCGCCAGACTATAGGACACAGAAATCGGTGAAGCTGTTCTAGGCTTGCGGCCTAGTCGGGAGTACGGAATAGCCCATGGGGGACAAAACCGGAGAATAAATGAGTCGCCACCCGGTGTGAACCGGGAAAATGATTTAAGGCTGCACTCACCCCTTGTAAGGGAAGACCTCAAACCATTGGGTTCAGAATGGTCCCTTACTTATGCAACTTGTAATGAAATAATTTATGAAATAACTTAACCGAATATATGCAACATATATATTCAAAAATAACCTATATCTAGTTCGCATTCATAAAAGTAAATCTTATATCTAAGTTTGCATGCTTTAAAAGTAAGTTATTATAACGGCAAGCATACAATATCACACGATGAACATGTTGAATTATCAAACACAAAGAATAAATAACATCCTAAACATAAACGTAAATTAAATTACTATTGCAAAAGAAAAATAACTAAATAATGCATAAAGAAATATCATAATCATGTTTAAAAATAAATACTTATTAGACTAAATCATGCTTAAAACGCAAGGTTGGATGAAACGAAACATGTGAATCTCTCAAGTGGTACGTGACATTGTATCCCGAGTACAAACTGTAATACCTTCCATTCGGATTTGGCTACGGAATTTACGTTCGAGTTTCCATCCGATATACCACAAGAGAGAACACATATTCCATTCATCCGGAAATCACATCATGCATCAATCCACAATACTCATCTGAAAAAAGTACTAAAATAAAAGAAAATAAAGGATAATAAATAAAGAAGGTGCCCTCAGGTCTAACATCTTAAATCGTCTCTCGGAAGTGCGCTACGCGGTTGTCGGAAGGGTTGATGCTCTGCAACTCCTCCAGTACACTGGTTCAACATTTTCCTTCGCTGTTTCGCTGTTTGGGCTGCTGTTTTTTACTCTATTTTACTGCTATTTTCGCTGGTCAGGGGTTGTGTTTCAGGGGCTATTTTTGGTGGTAAGGGGTTGTTTTCGGTGGTCAGAGGCTGTGTTTTAGGGGCTATTTTTGGTGGTCAGGGGCTATTTTCGGTGGTCAGAGGCTGTGTTTCAGGGGTTATTTTCGGTGGTCAGGGGCTGTGTTTCATGACCTGTTTTCGGTGGTCAGGGGCTGTGTTTCGGGGGATTATTTTCAGTGGTCAGGGGCTGTGTTCGGTGGTCAGGGGCTGTGTTTCAAGGGGTGTTTTCAGTGGTCAGGGGCTGTGTTCGGTGGTCAGAGGCTGTGTTTCAGGGGGTGTTTTCAGTGGTTAGGGGCTGTGTTTCAGAAGCTGTTTTCGGTGGTCAGGGTCTGTGTTTCAGGGACTATTTTTTGGTGGTCAGGGGTTGTGTTCGGTGGTTAGTGGCAGTGTTTCAGGGGCTGTTTTCAATGTTTGACATGAGCATGGCTTATTTGTTTGGCGTGAGTATTGAGGGAACGTGAATGTGGCTGTGTGTGGCGTTTAAGGGCTGGCAGTGTCGGTTTTGTGTCTTCACGTGGGAGGTAGCGAGAGAGTGGCAGTGAGTGGCTTTGGTGAACTGTTTTATGTATGTAGGTTATGCGCGTGGAGGTCAGGCTGCTGGAGGTCGTTGGTTTAGGAGTATGTTTGTGAAGATGCTTACTGTTTAAGGAGGGTGTTTCAGTGATGGTAGAGTAGAGGAGAAGAGAAAATTATTTGCTTTGTTTCTTGTTGCTTTGGACGTGAGTTGCTAGGGCTTCAAGGTTGGGTTTAGGCTTCTTTTTATAGGCAAAGGGTTGGGGTTTACCTTGTGTGAAAAGGGAAAGGATTTGTGTAATTATGGGAGATATTTTTAATTAGTGTGTGATAGGGAAAAATCTTTTAATTATGGAAGTGATTAGATATGATTTGATTTGGTTAGCAAGATGATATATTTGATTTTTTTTTGATTTTTTTTATTTAGTTATGTAATTAATCGAATTAGGAAAGCGTTTGATGAGATTTGATTTGTATCTTTTAATTAGCGAATGTGATTTGTCTTGATTTTAGCATGTGTTTAATATGTGTTTTTGTTTAATTTGGAAGGTGATGGGCGTGAATGAACTCATTGGGCGTGTATCAGAGGCAATTTTTAGGGACATTCGGGCGTGTTCAGAGGCTGACTTCAGGGGCATTTGGGTGTGTCTCTTGCGGGGGTTTGGGCTAAGGTTTTGTGTTTTAAAACAGAGGTCCAACAAGCTAACGCGAAGCTAAACAAGCAAATTAAATCCAACAAGATGTCAATGTCTGACTCTTCCCTTCCGACGTCCGTTTCTCGCGACTTCCATAATTTAAAGAGGTAGTGTCTCTATGTGAGACTCATCATCGGGACTTATATGTAAAAATGCAGTGCCTACACTTTGTGTGAATACATGAACATATTGTATGAATAATATATATCGGATTGATATTAGAAGGGTGAGGGAAATTTTGGAAATTGTTGTAATAAATTTAGAATTTATTAAATTGGACATGCGTGTCCAGCCTTTTATCTGTTGACTCTTTGTATTTCTCTTATCACCAATTCCCCTCAATGTTAATGAGGTTTCTTTATTGTATTATGTAATTGGGTAGAAGTTAGAATAGAGAATAGTGCTAGCAGGAGAGAGTAAATTGAGAGATTTGTTCTAGGAATAATTTGTTAAATATTCATACGCATATCATTATTATTTATTCTGCACCTTATTATGCTTTTAGAATGCATGCTTAAGGGTGTATGATGAGACCTAATCAAAGATAATAAATTGGTTACCAATTTACGCAAAAACCCTCAATACAATATTAAGCGTTTTCCTTCCATTGAGTGGTTCTTTCTCAAGATCCAAGATTGGCATTTGTTTGTTGGCCAAAGTCAAGATCAATGTCCATCGCGGATGTATTTGAACCACGAAAGCTTTGTTCCATATCACATGTCTTGGGCGGTTGTGACTTGTTGGCCAAAGTCAAGGTCACTTCTAGTTCATCGAGATGGATTACGAAGATTTCCCACTGTCAATTGGTCCCGCTTAACTGGAATCATTAAGCTTGTGGAGCCAAAGCAAAGGCTTAGTTGATTGAGAGGAAAAGGTTAGGAAATATATTGGATATATTGACATATATATTGTATATATGTTTCGGACTTGGAAGTCCACCTACCGGATCTAGGTATTGGATGGGATCCAATTGATCTTAGAGATCTACCTAGTTAAGTATCATACAACTTGTTGGCCAAAGTCAAGGTTGTGTGTTATTTAACGGGATCCTAGTCCACTAGGAAACTAGGTTTCCCGAGTACTCAATAGAGGGTTAGAGGCTCGCCGAAAAATAGTGAGAGGCCAGTATTGAATTTGCAATTTCGTTTAAATACTTGCCAAATACGCACTTTCAAATTATTTTCGTCATTTTAAATATTTATATTAGTTGGACAAATATTTTATTATTTTCTTTTAACAGTTGAAGTGTACCCGTAATCGTTGATTCAATAGTTAGACTATTGCAATTAAGATGGTCAGAAAGATCAACGTTAGAGACATTATCATGGGCGAAAATGTCTTTATTGGTGTGAACTTTCCTGACTGGGATATGAACCTCAAGATTATCCTGAGGGCAGAGAAGATGCTCTATACGATAGAGATACCTCTCGGGCCTAAGCCCGGAATTGAGCAGCCACTTGAGCTTGAGCTTTGGAAGACTCACAGTGATGACAACTCAACTGCTCAATCTGTCATGCTTGCTGTAATGACCCCATAATTTCTTTGTCAAAACAAGGGATTGGATCCCTACGAAATGATGTTGAAATTGAGGGACCTTCACCGATCTAACCTTAGATCGTAGAAGTATGAGTTATAGAAGAAGCTCTTTCGCTCTCGAATGTCAGAGGGTACATCTGTCGAGCACCATGTGTCGCAGATGATTGCTGACATCGAATAGCTGGGTCAGCTAGGCATAATCTTTGAGGATGAGACTTCCATAGATTTGATCTTACTGTCTCTTCCTGACAGCTGGGGCGGGTTCATCATGAACTACAATATAATGAACCAAGAGAAGACTCTTGGAGAGTTGATGGCAATGCTGAAAGAGGCAGAAAATGAGCTTCTAAAGGGCAAGAAGCGTGAGGCGCACTTCGCTTCGACATCTCATAATGCCAAGGCTTGGCCGAAGGCTTTTGGAGGTATGAATAAGAAGAAGAAGAAGAGAAAGGGCAAGGCCAAATCATCATAGTCTTCTGGGAAGGCAAATGACAAATCCCAAGATATCTGCCTACAGTGTGGCAAACGGGGTCACTGGAAGCGTGACTGCCGTGAGTACAAGGTGCACATGAAGGAAGTGAAAGCGGGCAAGGCACCGGCTTCAGGTATGTTTGTTATTGAAATAGACATGTCTACTTGTAGTTTTAAAAATTGGATTTTTGATTCTGGTTATGGTACTCATATATGTACCGATGTGCAGGATCTGCAGATTAGCAGGAGACTGGTTTTAGGAGAGATCGACCTCCAAGTTGGAAATGGGACTAGAGTCACCATTTTGGCTGTTGGGACCTACATTTTGGAACTGCCCTCGGGGCATGTACTTAATTTATCAGACTACTATTATGTACCTAGTTTGACTAGAAACATTATATATGTATCTTGTTTAACCCAATGTGGTTATACTTTTGTATTCAGAAAAACTGGGTGTTTTGTTTATAAAAATGATTTTGAGATATGTAGTGCTGATGTTAATAATGGTCTTTATATTTTGAATATAAATCAATCTCAAACATATAACATGACAAACAAAAGGCTTAAATTAAGTAACAAAAATGAAACTTATATGTGGTATTGTCGTCTAGGACACATTGACAAGACTCGTATATCCACACTTTCGAAGAGTGGATACTTGGACGGATTTGATCCAAATTCATATGACGTCTGCGAATCTTGTTTATTAGGTAAAATTCCTAAAACACCTTTTAGCGGTAAAGGTGCACGTCCCACCGAACTGTTAGCCCTCGTTCATAGTGACGTATGTGGGCCCATGTCTAGCCAAGCTAGATGTGGATATAAATATTTCGTAACCTTTACGGATGATGCATCGCATTATGGTTATGTGTATCTTATGAGACACAAGTCGGAAACCTTTAAGAAATTCAAAGAGTTTCGACACGAAGTAGAAAAAAAGACCGGCAAAAGTATTAAAACATTACGGTCGGACCGTGGTGGAGAATACTTGAGCAATGAGTTTCTCGATTACTTGAAAGAGTATGGTATTCTTTCACAGTGGACTCCTCCCGTAACACCTCAATTAAACGGTGTGTCCGAACGGAGAAACCAAACTTTGTTGGACATGGTAAGGTCTATAATGAGTCGCACTGAGCTACCAATTTCCTTCTGGGGATATGCATTGAACAGTGCAATATTTATTTTGAATAAGGTTCCGTCAAAGACTGTTCAACAGACTCCATATGAAATATGGACAGGAAAGAAACCGGGTTTCTCATTCCTGAAGATTTAGGGATGCGGGGCATACGTTAAACATTTGGATGGTACCAAAATAGAACCCAAATCAGATAAGTGCTTATTTGTAGGTTATCCTAGGGAAACCGAATGATATTACTTCTACAACCCACAAGAGAATAAGGTATTTGTTGCTCTACATGCGGTTTTCCTTGAAAACGAATTCCTAAATATAGTGGTAAGTGGAAGGAAAGTAGAACTCGATGAAAATCGGAGTGATACTGTTCCTGGCACCGATTCCTTAACGGAACACGAATAGTTCATCAGGGATGAGATTGTACTATAATCTTCTAATACACAAGAACCGCGTAGGTCGGAGAGAGTCAGAAAACAACCTGAGAGGTATGGGTTTCTGATCTCACCTCACATAGATATTAATCCTATTGAGGATAATGAGCCGACTACATATGAGGAAGCGATACAAGGTATCGACTCCGCTTTATGGCAAGAACTCATGATGTCCGAAATGGATTCCATGTATACCAACCAAGTTTGCACACTGGTTGATGCACCAGAAGGTGTAAAGCCTATTGGTTGTAAATGGATCTTCAAGAAGAAGACTGACATGAATGGCAACATACAAACGTACAAAGTTAGGCTTATAGCGAAAGAGTAACGTCAATGATATGGTGTCGACTACGACAAAACTTTTTCACCTGTTGCCATGATTAAATCCATTCGGATAATTCTTGTTATTGCTGCATATTTCGATTATGAAATATGGCAGATGGACGTCAAAACCGCTTTCCTTAACGGAAACCTTTTGGAGGATGTTTATATGCAACAGCTTGACGGTTTTGTCGTACCAAAACATGCAAACAAGGTTTGCAAGTTAAATCGATCCATTTATAGATTGAAGCAAGCATCACTTTCTTGGAACCAATTTTTTGATGAGATCATAAAAAGAATATGATTTCGTTCAAATCGAGGATGATCCTTATGTATATAAGAATGTTAGTGGGAGCGCACTAACATTCATTTTCCTTTACATTGATGATGTATTGCTTATTGGCAATGACATTCCCATACTACAATCGGTGAAAGCTTGGCTTTCATTAAAATTCTCAATGAAAGATCTGGGAGAAGCAGCTTTATTCTGGGAATAAGGATCTACCGGGATAGATCTAGAAAGATGCTTGGACTCTCCCAAAGCTTGTATATCGACAAAGTGTTGAAGAGATTCAACATGGATCAGTCTAAGAGGGGACTGTTGCCAGTGTCACATGGCGTCTCTCTATCTAAGGATATGTGTCCTAAAACTTAAGATGGGAGAGACAACATGAGTCCGATCTTGTTCGCTTCTGTAGTCGGATCGACCATATATGCCATGATATGTACGAGACCTGATGTCTCGTATGCTTTGAGCATGTGTAGTCGCTATCAGGCTGATCCAGGTGATGGTCACTGGGTTGCAGTTAAGAACATCCTTAAGTATCTTAGACAAACTAAAGATGCTTTTTTAATATGGAGATGGAGAACTTGAGGTAACTGGGTTTACTGATGCAAGTTTCCAAATCGATAAAGACGACTGTAAGTCACAATTCGGGTACATATTTTGTTTGAAAAATGGAGCAGTGAGCTGGAAATCTTCCAAGCAAGAGACTATTGTCAATTCAACAATAGAAGCGTAATATATCGCTGCAACTGAAGCAGCAAAAGAGACAGTTTGGATCCGTAAATTCCTAATTGGATTAGGAGTAGTTCCGTTAGCAGCTGAGTCCATTCCTTTGTATTGTGACAATAACGGGGCTATATCGCAGGCTAAGGAACTGCGGTCTTATTAACGATCCAAGCATGTACTTCGACGTTTCCATATGATTCGTGAGATCATACATCGTGGCGATGTGAAGATCGAGAAAGTCGTATCATATGACAACATTATAGATCCGCTGACGAAGACTATTTCTCAGAAAAAGTTTGAGCGACATGTACATAGTTCAGGTGTTAGATACTTGAGTGATTGACTATAGGCAAAGTGGGAGATTGTTGGACAATTATGACCCATAACATCACTATTTGTAAAAAACATTATGGTTTTTGTACAAATTAACTATGTGACAAAGGACATTGCTATTTTATCATTTTGTAATTAGATTACTTGAATATATATATGATAAAAGTCCTTATGATTAGTTCCGGATTAATAAGATATGAGACATTATCAATCCACGTAAGGTTTAATCAATAAATATCCATAGTCGTAGTATTATCGAGACTGGACATCGATAATACGGAATAAGCTAGTATTGCACTTGTGTGCGTTATGGAAGCGTAACAGCATAGTTCTCATATATTTGGGTATTGGATACTCATGCAAGTGTAATAGAAGGTTATGTTTGCTGATGGTACGGAAACAACTTCGCTCTAGATAGACCCATCGGAATCTCATTGGTAGTATGACTATGTGTCTATGGGAATCCGAATCAGGGTAGGTGTATTTGGTCTTAACCTGAGACTTGCATCGCTATACTTGCGACAATCATTACGATTTGGTTTTGGTCGTCCAGGGCTTTAACAGATTCTGTGTACGCCTCTTCTGGGTTTATTGAGAATCGTAGTGTATTGGGTGTGATGTCAAGATGGAAGTATCACTTCAGTCATATGGAGATGATGATCACGTAGGGATACAGAACAAGTACTCTAATATGTTGCAACTATCGGGATAATATGACAAGGTCAAGATTATCCGATTAAAGAGACTAGTTGCTAGTGATCCGATATATGCTTCATATGGGGCAGACACAATTCCAACCCCAGGCCTAGCATGTGACATCTGATACTGGATTGTAATACGCAATACTTAGTATACTACGCTTGATAAAGATTATGTATTCCTTAAAAGAATATTTCTGGAGAATTGGGAAGGCACAATGCTTTGCTAGAAGCCAACCATGTCTTGTAAATCCGTAAGAACGTGGTACGAGGTACGCACGTGTTCACATAGTCCGACGACCAGATTTACTGCCAATATATCCATGAATCTCATGGGTCGCTTCCCAAAGATTCACCGATGACGTTTGACTCGAACAGAATTAATCTAGGATTAATTATAAAAGAGAGAAAATTAATCTGGGATTAATTACGGCAAGAATTTATCTGGGATAAAATTCTAATACTAGAGAGAGAATGATTAATTTGGAATTAATCGATTAAATAATATATCGGATATATTAATTAAAATTAGATTTCAATGCGGAATTAAAATTGGATTTTTATTCGGGCAAACGAATTAATTTAGAATTAATTCATAAGCGACTTTAAAAATATTGTCGCAACGAAAAATTAATTAATTCGGAATTAAACGAACCCGGGCCCGAGCGAAGTTGCTTGTTGGATTGTTCGACTTAAATTCGGAATTTACAAGTGGTGGGACCCACTTGACTTACATCAACTAGTTTGACTAGTGATGGAAGTGGTTAAAGGTTGAGTGAAAAACTTGGGTTGCTTGTTTTTGTACAAACCAAATCCAACACACTTTGTCTTTATTTTGAAAAGATATACCAACTTTGAGATTTGATTTAGTAATTGATTTTTAGAAAATCAAATACACAAAACAAAACAACTATCTCCCTCTCCACACACAAAGCCGAGAGCTTCTCCCTCTCCCTTGGAATTTTTGTTGCAAATTTTCTTCATGCTAGCACTTTCAAGGAGTCATTCAAGTTGTTAGGGAAACTAATCCCTTGAGTTTGGAACACAAAGAAAGGCTTGGAGCTCTTCTCAAAGGATTAAGTTTTGAACTTCATACATCCATCAAATCCGATCATTGTAAATATTTCTGCAACTTCTTTGAGTATTCACACACATATCATGATTAGAGATCATTGGCATGTTCTAGGAACACTATCAGATCCTCCTTTGAGACTGGATATTATACTGGTATTAGTAAAAGACCATTCCGAACCCAAAGGGGTTTATGGTCGGACCTTGCGAGGGATGTAGTACGGCCTTAAATCATTCACAGTATCTTATACTGGGTGACGACTCCATTATTCTCCTATTAGTTCCCCGTGAACTATTCGTACTCTCTACGAGCAGTGAGCTTAACAGTATCATCGTCGCCGACGTCATAGGCATAGCGTTAAACCCCGCTTCGCTGTTGATGGGTGCATTGATTTTTAGTGCAGCCAATGTGGCATCATATGTAGTAGAAGTTATTCAGAAAGTATTTTTGGAATCTCCAAATATCTTTTATATCCCCTTTTGTACCATCTCATTACCTTGTAGTTCTTCATCTAGATGTATTCCTTTGGGAACGGATTGGGTTAGACCCCCCAGTTACTTCTTTGGTAGGGCTCCTAGTCCTGCTGTTATGAGCCTGGGTTTTAGGGCTTCCTTAATTTCAATTATTGCTCTACGACATGCAGTTTAGCTCTTAGTAGGTGGTTCTCATTGCTTATATCATCGATTTAAGAGGAATCATGGCCATTATGTCATCCTGAGGTGGGTTTTGTTCCCCTTCGGAGTTTTCCATTTCTTCGCATTCTAGTTGTTCCTCCACCGAAACTTCTGTGGTCGTAGAGGCCGTTAATTTATTTTTATGAGTCATACATCATGGTTTATTCCGTAAGTTAATTTGATTTATTGATTTCTCTCTTATTTCTGTTTTTAATTTCCGCGAGGCTATTTTCGAACCTCTTTGTTCTCTAGCCTCTTGAACCCTTGATATCCCCTCAGATAACGCCAATGTGGTTTGATTCTGGCCGTCTTCTTTCTTGAGCGGTGGGGTTTGTATTTGCAAATACACTCCAACGGCTCAGGTAAAGTGTTCGTCGATCTAGAGCTCAAAGCAGGAGAGGAAAAAAGAGAGCTAAAGGGAGTTTTAGGAGAGAAAATAAGGTTTCTTTATAGCTCTTGGTGAGCTATATTGAGTAAATGGCCAAAAATGCATGATCGGTGTGTAAATGTATCCTATTTATAGACTTTCATATATTGATTAGGTCATTAATTTTTGGACTGGACCCTAAATTCAAAGACACATATCTTTTTTTTTGATATTTTTCTAAACACATGTTATGTATTAGAGTGTATGTCATAAAATCAGTTATGGATGTAATGATATAAGGCATAATGTTTGTAATATAATTTATTATTTAATTAATAAAAGACATTTGTTAACTACACATTATTACATCCATATTTTATGTGTATGTTCCGAGACATTATGTCAGATGAATATCGTTAATCCAAAAGATGTTTGCGATTATGAGAGCCAACAATATTTATATATGTCTTAAATTAAGTTCTTGATAAAATGTGATTGTTATACCGGACAATGATATATCACTTGACTAATATTATTGTGTGTCGCCTATATTGATATATGATGTTAATAGAATGGATGATGAGTCTCATATCATAAGGACACAGACAATAGATGTTTCATTGGTAGAATGAAATATCGAACACGACCACGAAAATGTAAGATCACATGGTAATATTATATAAAGTCATTGATCTTCGTAATATTACATTAGTGTCGTCATATCCTCTGACCTGAGATCATATGATGACTTGTGCGATAGTTTTCTTGGTTAACTAGTATATCCTCATTCGATTATCCCCGTTCGTTGAATAAATGCTAGATGGCCCTGTGTAATTAATGTATGAAGTCACGTATGCTTCATGATGTGATCCGATAACTTTGATAATAAAAGTTAGAGATGTTTCAAGGAAACTTAAAATTGTGGATATAAGTCTTTGGCCAAAGCAGTCGATATCTTAGAGATATCAAATCCACAAGATAAATTTTAGAGATATGTCGAGTATAAGGATTTGACCTTTCCATGATCCCGGATTTGATAAGAAATGTAAATATAGGAATGAATGAGATGACATGTTCGAAGTGTATTCTAATAGGTTCATATGTTTTCCCACTTCATTCATTGACTATGGGCCATGACTTGCTGTTAGGCGATTACCCATGATCTGTGAAATATCATAGACATGAAATATTAAGAGTTAATATATCCACTACTACTCAATCATGAACTTAGGACAGTCGCACAATATAGTTTTCGTCTATGCTACAAATTCAATGATGTTTATTAAGAGTTAATAAATGATTATTTTGACGTTTCCTAATTGGATTGGGATAATCAGGATATTTCATAAATATTAATTAAATTAATAAATTTGAAATATATAATTATATTTAATTGTTTAAATAGATATTTGATATTTATATTAAATAAATTAAATTAAATTAAATTAAATTTTAATTAATTATATATTAATTAAAATTAAGTAAGATAAATTAATTAATTAATTATTGGGCCAAAATAATATTTAATCATGGGGCTTTAATTTAGTGGGCTAGCACCCAAATTAATTAGAATCATATTTAAGATTAAATAGGAAAGTCTTTATTTAATTAAGATTTTTAATTTGATTAAGTATCCTGATTTATTTTGGAAAGAATTTTTAAGAGATCAAATTTGATTTGGAAAGATTTTGGATTGTTCTTATTGTATTGAGATACAATTAAACAAATCCTATGATTATATATATATATGCTTCCAAAAAAATAAGGAAGCAAATTGTCTGTTGTTGTTTATGAGCAATTTGCAAAAAAAAAAAAAGAAAAAAAGAAAGAGAGAGACACAATAGCTTGCATTTATATAAATATATATACACACACATAAGTAATTGTTGCCATTGATATATATATAATAGAGAAGCAATTGTTGTTGCATGTTGACGTGAATATATATAAGTAGATATACCCTTGCTCGTTGATGATTATTCATGCAAATTAAGTTTGCTTCAAAAACAGTGTTCTCTCACTCTCTTGAAATAGTTCTAATTTATTTCTAAAGATATCAACATCTTAGAAAAGAAAAATATTTCTTTGTTCTCAAAAGTGGGAACGATTTGTTCGTAGATGAGTGTTAGTATGACAACTAAAGGTGCAACACTTGGTGCACTACTACGAGGGAAAAATCAAGGAGGATAGTCAAAAGGCTTAAGAAAGATAATAAGCACATCAATGTATATTTTATTATTAGTAAATATTATTCATATTGATAAATAAAATTTATTGCATGCATGTTAAAATTAATAGAGATTAATTTAATAGTATATTGTTTATATCAACAATGACATAACCACGATCCTTAAAGTGGTTTTGGAAGAAATATTTTAAATTCCAGTCACATTGATTCTTTCGCGCTAACAACAAAACCTTACATTATGTACTTTTTAGGTGTTAAGAATATATTATTATGAAAATGGTGTTAAGGAATATCATTATGGAAACAATATTAAAGAAATATTATTATTATTTTTAATTATGGAAACAACATTAGGAAAGTTTGGTATTTTAACCCTTATTTTGACTTTACTCATTTCAGAATGAGTCTCACTACTAGAAATTCGCTATTTTATGACGGTTTAAAATCGTCATAAATGGTGTTTTATGACAGTTTTCAAACAGTAATAGATCGCCATGTCATATTTTTTATGACGGTTTAAAATGGTCACATAAATGTCATATATTTATGACGCATAAGTGTCATAAATTTTTGATTTTACGACATATATATGTCATTAAGAATTAAATTTACGATACATATTAGTGTCATAATTCGTAGGAACTTAAATTTTAAATTTAAGTGGAATTTTATATTTGGTGGAAAATTTGATAATTCTTTTTGCTGAAATATTATTTAATTATTTTTACAGGATTTAATATCAATATAATCATTTTAATCAGTAATACATAATTAAAAAAATAATTAAAGAAACTTAAAATTAACATAAATGTTAATGTAATATTTCATACATCAAATCCCGCTAATCTAAATACTAAAGTAATAATTACTACAAACAAATCAACAATCTAAGAAAGTTAAACAACAAACCAATAATTTATTAATTCATACAATAATAAATCGTTAATTCAACAAACAAACTTAATCAATTAAAGTAAATGATACAATTGCATAATGGATCGTATGTAGTTGCTCCACTCGATTCACACTTCATCTTGATCTTTTATCATTGAACTGACAAGCAAAAAATGATTCAGTGAGAATTACTATATATTTAAAAGAATTCATGAACACACCCATCAAAAAAGATAATGCATATATAAATGAATAAAAAATAGAAACTTGCAGCAAGTATTTCTAAAACATGGTTTCCTTACTAAACACTAGCCTCATATATTTTTGCATGTATACAAGTTTTCTAACCATTGAATTAGAAAAATATTATCTATCTATATTATATATCAAACTCATCATATTCTCTAAAGAGAGACTCCAGGTGAAAAAGAGACCCAAAATCAAAATTGCACAAGGGATGATACCTGTAATAATTTTGTTTGAAAGTCTTCTGATACATTAACTTTCCTTTTTTCTCTTGGACGGTTGCATACATGGATGATTAACTATTTTTACCTGTTAATGTTAAAGCCCTTTGTTGACGGTGGATTTTGGTCTCAGGGCAATACGGGAATATCACCTCCGAGGGAATCCTCCTTCAATAGTGAATTTGTTTGGTTATGAGGGAAACCAAAAGCAAATTTAGCGAGAGACAGATAAACACACCAATTGACAAAGAGATTTAACGTGGTTCGGTGGATTTTGGATCCGACCTACGTCCACGGACAAAAACAGGATGGTACTTTTTATTACTTCAATGCTCTTCTCAGGTCTTTTGTGTTTACAAGTCAGAGCTTGATGATTCTGATCACTAAATTTTTTGATGCCCCTTACACATACTCTGCCCTCCTATTTATAATAGTACAGAAATCAGACTCCTATTTGCATAAGAAATCCTAGTTGAACTTAGTCTTCTCTTCTTGTGAGGATTTCTAATCCAACGTTGCTTTCTCTTTTCTCATTCCTTGTTGTATTCTGACTTCATTTCCTTGTGGGAGTAGGATGATTTGTTTATCTTATCTGCAAGAATAGGGTGTCGTCATCTTGAGCGTGTCTCGCCATCTGGTCGGTCCTTATGAGGTCGGTCACGGCAATCCTTTATGTTGCGAATGATGTTGTCGACCTGATAGTGCTCGGCTATCTGACCCCAAGTGATCGGTAGCCGGTCACAAAGTGCTCGGTATATATCTGTGTGGTTGGTCTGAAACCGTAAGGTGCTTGGATCATTAATGTGGTCGGGTCGGCTTTATTGATTTCTCCTAATGGTAGGAATTACCCTTCTGTCCTCGCCGCGCTGCTTTAAATATCTTAATGCCTGAAAACACCATCAACATCTGTCCCCTTCTCGGTTCCAACGAGTGTGCAAGTTGATGCCGGGAACTATATAGAGATGGTGTGCTGATTTACTCTGTTTGGAGGTCGACCCGGTGTTGAGAAATGTTTTGTCGCCTCTTTCCAAACGCCTTTTCTTGAGACGCGCGACAGTCTCGTCCGTTTAAATGCCTATCAAATCATCTTTAGGGTTTCTTCTAAGTTCGACACTTGTCAAACATCCGCCGGGTTCCCGCAAAAAAGGAAGTAAATCGACCGTGTAGAGGCGTCTTTACAGTGCGCTGATCTCAACCGTCTGTTTTAAATTTGGCAGACCTCTTTTACAGTCGACACTTGGCGTTCATCCGGGTTCCTCCTTTTGATCTAACGGCCACGAGCGTCTTGGCCATGACTATAAGAAGGCGAGGCTTTCACTGTTCAATCTTTTTTTGGCAATTTCTCCTTCTTTCCTGAAAATATCTCCGTGACTCGCTCATCTCAGTGCTCTCGGAGTTCAACCGCGGGCTTTCTTTTTCTCTGCTGCGAACACAAGGAACGGGCAAACCGTACTGCACGACCTCTGGTTTTTCTGAGAAGAACAAGTAAGTCTTCTGAACGACCTCTTCCCTTTTTGAGTGTTGCGAATCTGTCGTTGTCTTTGAAGGTTGCTTAGGGAATGACTTAAGGCTTTGTTGGATTTTGCTTTAGGGCACTTTTAGAACCCACCTGTTTAGCTGAGACAGAAGAAAACCTGAGTAGTTTCTTAGTTATAGACTGACTTTCCTTCCTTCTTTGTTTTTTTCGGATGTCAGGGATGTCTGACAACAGTTTTCCCCCTGAAAATCCTGCTAAACCCTCAACTCCCCCTGCTGAAGAGCTCTCTCGGGCTCGGGGGCGCCCAGTGTAGAGGACCTTGATACTACCCCTACTCCTTCTGAGATCGAACAAGATTCTTACCATCAAAGGGTTCCTCGGAAGGATCCAGAGGCCGGTGATCTTGGCTCCTCGGCTCTGGATATGAACCGTCCTTCCAAGATATCTGAAGACGACCTCGCCTTACTTCGACAACGATATAATATTCCGATAGATATCGCTCTTGAAGTTCCCGGTTTGATGGATCGCGCTAGCCAACCCGATGAGGGTTCGGTGGCACTTCTTCCTGCCTTTTTTGAGTGTGGGCTGCGGCTGCCGGTTCAACCTTACTTTGCTTGGATGCTGGCCGAGATGGAGATTGCTCCTTGTCAATTGAGCCTAAATAGTTGGAGGATTTTGGCCGGGTTGTATGTAGCTTGGCATCGGGCGGGACTCGGCGAGCCTTCTCTTGAAGAGGTGGAGAGGTTATACCGGCTGAAGGCCAATCCTAGGTCGTACCACGGATGGTATTACCTTTCTGCTTATGACAGCTCTTCGAATGTCGTCCAAAAGCTCCCTGACTCCAATAAGAATTATAAAGACCTCTGGTTCTGGGCCACTGGGGATTGGGGACGGTCCCTAAGGTCGGATGAGGGGGAATTCTTGGTACCGGATATCTTCAGGGCGGGAGGTTAGGAGTTCCTTATCATCTTTATGTGTCTTTTCTTCTTAGCTTCATGCTTTTAGGGTCCTGACTTCTTCTATTTCTCCCAGACTGTTGGAGGGATGCTCCCAAGGTTTCCCGTCAAGTCCGGAGGCGGGTATCCTGGGCTCTGCGGTATGCCGCCCATTGGAGGGAGTTGGTTAATGATGCGGCTTTTGTTGAGTCGGGCCTTACTCGGATTGTCCCTTCGGAGGTCTCGGGGCGGATAGGTAGATGTTTGCTGATTTTTCAGTTGGCTTCCCTGTTTATTTATCACGTTTGATGTCTTCTTTTCTCTCTCTTTACTGTATGCTCGGGTCCTGATTTTCTTTTTTCTTTGTCTTCCCTTTTTTTTTGTAGGTATGTCAAAGAGACCCAAGTATCTCGAGAAGTTGGCCGGTACCATGAAGAAGTCTGGCCATGCTGAAACTGGAACTTCCCGAGCACAGCCTGAATCCGTTGCAGTTGGGAGGGTACCTCAAAGGAAGGATCAGCCGGCTGCTCGAGGTCTATCTTCTCCTTCTGGTGCGCCGTCATCAGGATCTGCTCGGTTGGTCAGTCCGCCGAAGCCTTTTAGAAAAAGAGGCGCCAGTTTGGGGCCGAGGAGACTGAGTTGGAGGAGGAGGAGCCTGTGCAGGGCAAGAAGAAAGACGCCCGTCGGGGGAAAAAATCGTCTGAGGGCTCCTCCAAGAAGCGAAAGGTTCCGTGATCCTCGGGGTGGATGACTTGGGAGAAGACATCCGGGAGGCTACTTCCCATTTAGTGCCGGCTTTTAATGAATTGGCCGAGGTGATTCCTCCGGGGGAGGTTTCGAGATATGAGGATATCTCCCCCGAAGCTTTGGTGACCGAGATGAGCTCTCAAATGGCAAAGGTAGTTTTACTCCTCTTCTTTCTGATTTCGGTTCTCGGTCTTCTTTATCTTATATCTTGGCTTCTTTGTTTTTGTGCAGGCTACTTACCTCATGGCCAAGAATAAGGACCTTCTTCTGAGCCTATTGTCCGAGGGTGGTCAGGCCCAGAGACTTCAGAATCGCCTTACAGAAGTGGAAGCTAAACTGGCCGATCGGGAAGAGGTGATAAAGAACCTGGAATCGACTGCAATTGAGAACTTCAAAACAAACAAAGCTCTTAAGGCTGCTGCCGCGTTGGAGCGAAAACTTGCCGACTCTGCTAGGGAGGATTTGAAGGCTGCCCAATCTGAGATCGGTGTTTTGAAAGGGAAGGTGTCAAGTGTTGAAACCAAACTGAAGGCCAACGATGAACAAATGGCACGGGCTCGGGATGATCTTGAGAGGAAAGAGGCCGAGCTTGAGGAGAGAGAGGCCGATCTTGAGATCGAGAAGGAGGCCATCCGCCTTGAGGGGGTTGGTGACTGTGCTGAACTGATACCGATGGTGCTGCCAAGTCTGAATATGGATCCTATTTATGCGGCCATCTGCTTTTGCAAGGGGGATATTTCTGAGGAGGAGTTCCAGAAATGGCTCCCTCCTCCTTCCGAGGAGGTGATGGATCCCGACCCGATTTCGGTTGTTCCGGCTTCCGGGGCTTCCCAAGAAGGACGACCTGATGTTCCTGCCCCCGGCGGGGACTGCCTTGAGATCCCTCCTCCCATCCCTGAAGCAGAGGTCTCTCATGCTGCCGAGGTTGAAGCCGCAGTTCCTCCTCCTGAGGTCGAGCCGATCCTCCCGCTGTCTGAGCTAGCTGAGGAAGAAGTTCCTGCCCCTGTGCGGGCTGAATGAGAAAGGGTAACCCGACCGGGGCCCTGTGTACACTTTAACTTTTTGTAATAACAATTCAAACTGTATTTTGACATATATATATATATATATTTATTGTCTTTTTTTTTATCTCTTTCTCTTTTTTCTTTATGCTTCCTGTTATCCGAACACTTTGAGACCCTTCGGGGTTTAACATGAGCCAGAGGGGCATAACCTGACCCGAGCTGAGAGAGACACTTGGCTCTGGGGGAATGTTACCTCCTCAATCCAAAGAAGACTGACTCGGTGGGACGTAACCCGACCCCGAGTGAGTGGAAGACTTGGGCTCTGGGGGAACGTTACCTCCCCAGTCCAAAGAAGACTGACTCGGTGGGACGTAACCCGACCCCGAGTTGAGTGAAAGACTTGGGCTCTGGGGGAATGTTACCTCCCCAGTCCAAAGAAGACTGACTCGGTGGGACGTAACCCGACCCCGAGCTGAATAACCAAGCGGTCTTGGCGGAACGAAATAAAGGCCCGAGCCGACCACGAAGTAGCCTCGGCGGAATGTTAATCCAGCCCCGAGCCGATTAATCCCTGGGACTTATTCAGAAGGGAAGTGAATCAACCTTTGTAGCCCTACCGAATCTGGCATGGGCGTCCCTCTGCCAGACTGGTGAAAAACAAAAACAAAATTCTGGAAAATAAAATCAAAAGGCGGGGGTGACTCAGCACTCATCCCAAAACAAAAACGTTTTTGCAAGCATAAACAACAACATAGATGCCTCAAAACAGCGTCCTGCCCGAGGTCTCCAAAACACAATTCTGAATCTTTCAATTCAGTGTCCCGGCGAACCAGGATTTGGATCAGTAGAGCGTTTGAATGGTGAGGGCACATCCTCTACACGTCGGTTCACTGGGGAGCCTGTGTATTGTATGAGGGCTCCTCCTTACCACGCTGGAGCAGGCACACGCCACAGGGGCATAACGCATCCCCGTGCTGTGTCTCTCGCGGATCCGGATGATGAATGGATCAAAGAGTGTCCGGGATACTAAGGGCATATTCCTCCTTAGGTCCGGAATCACTGGAGCTAGCAATCATCACGGGGGCATCATTATCCCCCGTGCTATGCTTTCCCACGGATCCATTACATCGGGTACGTGAGGATCAAAGAGTGCTTGACACATTAAGGGCGTATTCCTCCTTATGTTCGGTAACACTGGAGCAGGCAATCGCCACAGGGGTATCATCCCTCCCCGTGCTATGCTTCTCACGGATCCTAAGCATCGAGTATGTCCCTGAATATTTCCGAGGACCTCGAGCTAAGAGAGACACTTGGTTCTGGGGGAATATCCCGTCCCCAGACCGATGAGCATGACTCGGTGGGACGTAACCCGACCCCGAGCTGAATAACCAAGCGGTCTCGGCGGAACGAAATCCAGCCCCGAGCCGATTAATCCAGTGGCCTCGGCGGAACGAAATCCATCCCCGAGCCGATTAATCATGTGGCCTCGGCGGAACGTAATCCAGTCCCGAGCCGATTGAAACATTAAGGGCATATCCCTCCTTATGTTATGCTTCTTCACAGATGTATGTTTCTTTGACTTTTTGTATGAAGTCGAATGATTTTGGTGTGACTTTGTGCACTTTTATGGTGGTAGCCGTGGTCGGGTAGTCGCGAGTTTTTGTGTTTTTTAACTTTGGATCGTCGTTGTGAGCATGTCCCCGAGTTTTTGATTACGGTTTCGTAATGCTTGGAAAAAATAAAGTTTTTTATTCATACTCGGGGACATACTGCCCTTCTTTACAACTCTCTGTGGGTCATTTTGAGAGAGGCTCTGTATTTGAATTCCTGTCCCTTTTTTGTTTGCCGTAAACAGATAGGAGGAAGGGAAAGTTTACTGGAAGTATTTTCTCAACATCTCGGCGTTCCATGGCTTTTTTAATCTTGTGCCGTCCAGTCGCTCTAGGATGTACACTCCTGGCTTCACCACTTTTACCACCTTGTAGGGCCCCTCCCATTTGGCGCCCAGGGAGCCTTCCTCTGGCTTTCGAGTATTTAGGGTGACCTTTCTTAGCACCAGGTCGCCCGGGATGAAGGTGCGTGTCCGAATCCTTTTATTGTAGAAGCGGGCCATCCTTTGTTGGTAGATTGCTGTTTTTTTGGCCGATTTCTCTCTCTTCTCTTCTATCAGGTCGAGGTGGTTTCTGATAAGTCCTTCATTCTGTTTACTCGCGTAGTGCTGAACCTTGTGGGAGGTCACCCCGATCTCTGCCGGGATGACAGCTTCATATCCGTATGCTAAGGAGAACGAGGTTTCTCCCGTGGAATCCTTATAGGTTGTACGGTGTGCCAATAGCACTTCTGGTAGTTCCTCGACCCATAGGCCTTTGCTGGATCCAAGCCGAGCTTTCAGGTTAGCCTTGATGGTTTTGTTTGTCGCTTCGACTTGTCCGTTCGATTTGGGATGGGCTGGCGTGGCGAACCTTAGGGCAATTTGGAGGTCCTCGCAGAGTTTTCTGAAACCTTTGCTGTCAAACTGTTTCCCGTTGTCAGTGATGATGGCTCGAGGAATCCCGAATCGGCAAACGATATTTTTCCTCAGGAATTCAGTGGCTTTTTTCTCCGTTATGGTGGATAATGGCTCTGCCTCCACCCATTTGGTGAAATAGTCTATGGCCACGATGGCGTATTTTGCCTGCCCTTTCCCCTGTGGCATTGGCCTAATGATGTCTAGTCCCCACTGGGCGAACGGCCAGGGACTGAGCAGCGTAGTTAACTGTTCGGCTGGTTGGTGGTGGAGATTTTCGTTTTTCTGACATCCTTCGCACTTTCGGGCTACTTCTATGCCGTCCTGGTGCATGGTCGGCCAGTAGAAGCCTTGTCTTAGGGCTTTGAAAAATTGAGCGACCTCCGGCGTGGCTCCCGCAGATGCCTGTATGTATCTCCCTGAGCACATAATTTGCCTCTTCTTCTGCTAGACATCTTAAGAGGGGGACTGAGTAACCCCTTCGATAAAGTACCCCGTTGATTAGGGAGAATTTAGTGCTCTTGTATCTTAACTTTCTGGCCTCCGTTTTGTCCTTTGGTGTTTCTCATGTTTCCAGATATTCTGCTGGGTTGCATCCATGATGCTTTGCTTTCTTTATCTAGAACTTCTACTTTAGATTCCCCCACGCTCCTTTCCCGGATGTAAATCAAAGGGATTATTCTGGGGTGTTCGGCTTTTGTTGAAGAGGCGAGCCGTGCCAGGGTGTCTGCCTCACAATTGTCTTCTCGGGAGATTTGTTCGAAGCGTACATCCCCCATCTCCCCTGTTAACTTTCGTACTTCGGTCAGATAGGCCATCATGCTAGGCTCTTTCGCTTGAAATGCTCCCTTTAGTTGCTGAATGGCTAACTGTGAGTCACTCCTTACTACCACATTTTGGATCCCCAGTACCGTGCATAGTCTCAAACCGCCCAGTATTGCTTCATATTCTGCTTCATTGTTGGTTGCTATGAAAGCGAATTTCAGGGCGAGTAGGATTTCTTCTCCTTTGTTGTTTTTTAGGATGATTCCCGCGCCATTGCCTTGTGTGCTGGCCGAACCGTCTACAGACATTTCCCATTTTTCCTCTTCTATTGCCAGGGTCTGGGGGTCGGTACACTCGGCGACAAAATCCGCCAAGGCTTGTCCCTTCACTGCTGCTCTCGGGAGGTAGGTGATGTCGTGTTCACTTAGCTCTACCGACCACTTTACTAGTCTGCCGGAAACTTCCGGCCGCTGCAGAATTTGTTTAAGGGGGTGATCGGTGTATACCTTGATAGGATGGGCCTGGAAGTAAGGCCGTAATTTCCGAGCTGTCGTGATTAATGAAAGGGCGACCAGTTCGTGTACCGGATACCGGGTTTCAGCATCTAGGAGGGCTTTGCTGATATAGTAGACAGGTTTCTGGATCTTGTCGGTCTCTTGTATTAGTACTGAACTTACAGCTCGGTCCGAAACAGCCAGGTATAGGTATAATGTTTCTCCCGGGAGTGGTTTTGCCTGGAGAGGGGGCTGCACCAGATACTGCTTTAACTGCTGGAAGGCTTCTTCGCACTCTGATGTCCAGTCGATATCCTTTTTTGCTTTTTGGATCACTTTGAAGAAAGGGTGGCATGTCAGTTGCTCTGTGATATGAACCGATTGAGCGCAGCCACTCTACCAGTCAGACTTTGCACTTCTTTTACTGTATGGGAGACTTTAGTGCCAGTATTGCCTGGATCTTCTGTGGGTTTGCTTCGATACCTCGGGCACTCACCATGTAGCCTAAAAATTTTCCTGAGGCTACCCCGAAGGTATATTTTCTGGATTGAGTTTCAGGTTGTTTCTTCTTAAAAGCTCGAAGGTCATTTTTAGGTCGTCCATGTGGTTGCTTGGTTCTTTCGACATTATTATCATGTCATCGACATAAACTAACATTGTAATGCCGATGAGTGGTTTGAAAACCTTTTTTACCAACCTTTGAAAGGTTGCCCCAGCGTTTTTTAGCCCGAAGGGCATTACTTTATAGCAGTAAAGCCCCTGATCTGTGATAAAAGTTGTCTTCTCTTCGTCTGCAGGGCACATTTTGACCTGGTTGTATCCGGAGAAAGCATCCATGAAGCTCAGTAATCCTTGACAGGCTGTGTGGTGTCTACTAGCTGGTCTATGTTCGGCAAAGGAAAGCTGTCCTTTGGGCACGCCTTGTTTAAGTCGGTGAAATCGACACACATTCGCCACTTGCCATTGTTTTTTCTGACCAACACCACGTTTGATACCCAATCCGGGTACCTTGCTTCCATGATGAGACCTGCCTTTAGTAACTTCTCGACCTCGGCTGCTATTGCTTTACTCCTTTCTTGATTGAAGTTCCTTCTTTTTTGCCTGACCGGCTTGCGAGACGGATCTACCGCTAGGCGGTGATGATGATGAATCTCGGGTCGATCACAGGCATGTCATTGTATCCCCAGCAAAGACGTCCGGGTATCCTTTCAGGCATTTTAGTAGACCTTGTCGTAGAGATTTGCTCAGGCCTCCCCCTATCTTTATACCTTTTCCTGACCCGTAAAGTTCTATTTCTTCTGTCTCCTCGGCTGCAGCGAGTCGAGCATTTTTGTTTGGCCGGGGCCAGGGCTTCTGTTTTCTTCTTCTTCACCCAGGCTTCTTTGTCGTTTTCGGGTATCGTCTTTGATGCAGAGAGTCTCTCGCGAGAGAGTTGCGAAGCAGCTGCGAGCTGTTTTCTGGCTTCCGCACACAATTCCGATCCCCTCCCGGGTGGGGAATTTCAGTTTTGGTGTGGTAGCAGGACATGCGGCTTTTGTTTTCATCATGAAAGGTCGCCCGACGATGGCCTGGTAACTGCTCATGCAGTCTACTACAGTGAAGTCCGTCATGATTGTCCGGGTCCGGGGATGTGTCCCGACAGTTATTGCCAACTATATCCTTCCTAGTGGGATGACGGCTGATCCTCCGAAACCGTATAAGAGAGTGCTATCGTTGGTCAGTGTTGCATATTCAACCCCTAGGAATGTGATGAGTGGTATTTATATCACTATTTCCCACTCATTTAACTTAATATTTTGTATAGTTTCTTGAGTTTTATGAACGTTTTGATGTGTTTTATTGTTATCTTGCAGATAAATAAAGTTTGGACAGCACTGGAGGCAATTTGGGGCAAAACCGGACAAAAATGAGTCAATAGGGATATTTTCGTCTCTTGCGCGTCGCGCCTCCCAAACCTTTCGCGTCGCGACGACCAGCATGCGCCGAATCTGCTAAACTGCGCCATGGTCAATGGGTCAACAATTTGAAAAGTTTGACTTTGCTAAAATGCGCCGTGCCACGTGTCACCATCACAACGAATCTGCTAACGTGCGCCGTGCCACGTGTCATCATCATATGCTGCCGACACTCAGACTTGACACGTGTCGCCTCGTCATCAGCCATGTCATCGGTCAACGAGTCAACATTGCCACGTGTCATGCCACGTCATCAGACACGTCAGCAAGTCAACCGAGTCAACTTGCCACGTCAGCATCAGCCAATCACAACTTGACACGTGTCGCCACGTGTCGCAATCCCATTGTGCCGACAAGTCAACAGTCAGCCGCCTCGCCACGTCAGCGCCACGTCATCAATGACGTCATCACAATAATTGAGAATTAGCCGCCTTGACACGTGTCAGTTGCACAGTTAGCCGCCTCGCTACGTGTCGCCGTCTCATTGTGCCACGTCGACAAACTAGCGTCGCGACGCGCAACGCCTTAGCGTCGCGACGCACGCACAGTTCCCAAACAGTGAATTTTGTTTTGCTATAAATAGGCCGCGAATTTTCATTTTTCATGTACCTTTTCTCTCTCTTGATTTCTCTCTCTAGAGAGAGTTTCTCTCTCTAGAATTTTTATTTTTTTTTAGTTTTTAATTTTTAGTTTTGTAATTTATTTTAATTACGTTTTGTAATAGTAATTTAATTTTTACTTTTACTTTTTACAGTTTTTACTATTCACCATGTTGAAGTAACTTTTTCAGCTAGGGTGAAAGGTAATTCTTTTATTGTTACTATTTAGATTAATCTCCCTTAAAAATAATATATTCACTATTTAAAATATTGACTTAATAAGGGATACCGCTATATTGGTCGGTTGGTAATGTAATTTTAATCTGTTTTAAACCTGACTAATCAAGGATACCGCCAGACTGGTCGGTTGGTAAATTTATTTTTGGTTCCGCCTTAATGGCTGGTTGGACTTAATTTGACTTAATCTGGATACCGCCAGACTGGTCGGTTGGTAAATTTAACACAAGTTTATATATTATTTTATGGGAGATATCTAAATTAGTAGTAGTAAAAGTAATTCCTTTTACCTTAGCATTTCATTTTATTTATTTTATTTTATTTTACTTTTCAGTATTTTTATTTTATGTCTTTTATTTTTATGTTTTTATTAGTCCTAGTTATGTGTTAATTATTAGGGGTTGTGATGACTTTTAATATCACCGGTTTATAAGAGATTATTTTATAGTTGAGTAATTTAAAGGTTTATTTATTAAGTCTTAAGCTTAATGCTTCTTGTTGTCTGATCACCAATAAGATTGATATGGTAAATCTAAAATGAACTAGACATAGGGATTTTAGGTTTCAGCCTTAGACTTAATAACCCACGATCTTCCTTGAGGATAGATAACCCTTTAATAGATTTCCTTACAGGATAGGAATATACCTGTCGGGCGGGGGTAGCCATAATTGGAACTTAGACTTAATGAATCCAGGTAATGTGGTTGACATAGGAATATGGTTCAATTGGGTTATACTGGGTATTTGTAATTGACCATCGGAAGAGGCTTTTACATAATTTAGTGTTCCAGGTTAATAAACTGATTTATTACACAAACATAAAATAATCACTTCATCTTTTAAATGATATTAAAAGAAATCACAACCTTAGATTTTTGTGTCTATTATTTTCCTTAGTATTTTCTTTTATCTTTTTATTTATTTATTTTGTAAAATCTTCAATCAACCAAATCAATCAAGCTATCAATTCTATTCTCCCTTTAATTAGATATTTGTAATTAAATAGATTCAACAATTAATAACAACAGTAGGAATTAAGTCCTCGTGGTACCTTGTTTTTAGTTTGTATGTTGTTTTTATTTTTAGTCCAAAATTTTTCGAAAAATACAAAAAAAAATTGAAAATTTTCAAAAATTAAAAAAAATATTTTGCATATTTTGTGTTTTTATTTTGACTAAAAAGGTGGAATTGGTGAGAGGTAGCCGAGTAAGGAATTTCCGCTCCTGAGACGTATCTAAAACCTATTTCGAAATAAGTTAATTTTTGTTTATTTAATTTTAAATTATTTAATTTGTGAATTCTCCTTAACACTGACTAAAATGAATCTTCATATGTTCAGTTGACAGGTATTATGAACTTACATGGAACATACAGTCATGAGCTAAAATTGAAAGTTTGTAATATTCCGTGCTATAGTGTAATTGGAGGAAGCATCTCTAAATAGTGATGGAGTAAAAAAAAAAAAAAAAAAAAAAAAAAAAAAAAAAAAAAAAATCCGAGATCCGAGTTATAAGTCTGTAAGGGTATTTTAATACCTAGTGCCCTAAAACCAACTGGTTTGGGAGTCACTGGCCCAAAGCTCGTTACATGGATCGAAGATGCTGCATATATATATATATATATATACTGAAGTCTGAGTAATTAAGTTCGTAGGGGTGTCTTAACACCTGGTGCCCTAAAGCCAACTGGTTTGGGAGCCACCAACCCAAAGCTCGCTACATAGACGGAAGGTATTGTATAAAAATAAAAAATAGATAAAAATCAAAGAAAAAATTCAGAAAAATCAGAAAATTATTCCATTGCTACAAAAAAGGTGTGAAATCTGATAGAACTTTAGGACAAAAATATTACTCTCTTATCAACTGCACTTATGACTGTTGTGGGCAAAAATGAGTTGATTAATATTTTGTTAGCTGTGTATATGAAGAATGGTAAAAATAATTGGAGAATTTACTTATTCGGTAATTTAGAAAGAAACAAAACAACTAGTAACTTGGAGTAGAATTTTCACCTAATTAGTCACTAACTTTCTTTATTCTCTTTTCTCTTGTCTTTTTGCTTTTGTGTGCATTAGTTTTAACTAACTTTTTACTTTTATAAAATGTTTGTGGGTATCATTGCTGTAAACCCTCACGAGACTACACTCGTCCACTAGGGACACCTAGGGGTTTAAAGGCTTGTTGCATATGCTAAATGTAACCGTGATCCCTACGAAAGTGGCTTAGTTAAATTTTGTTATTTTATTTTATTTTGTATTTTGCTCGAGGACTAGCAAAATGTTAGGTTTGGGGGTGTGATGAGTGGTATTTATATCACTATTTCCCACTCATTTAACTTAATATTTTGTATAGTTTCTTGAGTTTTATGAACGTTTTGATGTGTTTTTTGTTATTTTTTGCAGATAAATAAAGTTTGGACAGCACTGAGGCAATTTGGGGCAAAACCGGACAAAAATGCGTCAACAGGGATATTTTCGTCTCTTGCGCGTCGCGACGCAGAAGCACTGCGCGCCGCGACGCCCAGCGTGTGCCGGTTCTGCTAAAATGCGCCATGGTCAACGGGTCAACAATTGGAAAAGTTTGACTTTGCTAAAATGCGCCGTGCCACGTGTCACCATCACACCGATCTGCTAACATGCACCGTGACACGTGTCAACATCATATGCTGCCGACACTCAGACTTGACACGTGTCGCCTCGTCATCAGCCATGTCAGCGGTCAACAAGTCAACCTTGCCACGTGTCATGCCACATCATCAGACACGTCACAAGGTCAACAGAGTCAACGTGCCACGTCAGCCTCAGCCAATCAGAGCTTGACACGTGTCGCCACGTGTCACAATCCCATTGTGCCGACAAGTCAACAGTCAGCCGCCTCGCCACGTCAGCGCCACGTCATCAATGACGTCATCACAATAATTGAGAATTAGCCGCCTTGACACGTGTCAGTTGCACAGTTAGCCGCCTCGCTACGTGTCGCCGTCTCATTGTGCCACGTCGACATTTGAGCGTCGCGACGCGCAACGCCTTGGCGTCGCGACGCGAGAACAGTGCCCGAACAGTAAATTATTTTTCCTATAAATTCAGCGCGAATTTTCATTTTTCAATATACTTTCTCTCTCTTAATTTCTCTCTCTAGAGAGAGTTTCTCTCTCTAGAATTTTTATTTTTATTTTTAGTTTTTTTATTTTTAGTTTTGTAAATAATTTTAATTACGTTTTGTAATAGTAATTTAATTTTTACTTTTTACTTTTTACAGTTTTTACTATTCACCATGTTGAAGTAACTTTTTCAGCTAGGGTGAAAGGTAATTCTTTTACTATTGCTATTTAGATTAATCTCCCGTAAAAATAATATATTCACTATTTAAAATATTGACTTAATAAGGGATACCGCTATATTGGTCGGTTGGTAATGTAATTTTAATCTGTTTTAAACCTGACTAATCAAGGATACCGCCAGACTGGTCGGTTGGTAAATTTATTTTTGGTTCCGCCTTAATGGCTGGTTGGACTTAATTTGACTTAATCCGGATACCGCCAGACTGGTCGGTTGGTAAATTTAACACAAGTTTATATATTATTTTATGGGAGATATCTAAATTAGTAGTAGTAAAAGTAATTCCTTTTACCTTAGCATTTTATTTTTATTTTATTTTTCTTTTCAGTATTTTTATGTCTTTTATTTTTATGTTTTTATAGTCCTAGTTATGTGTTAGTTAATTAGGGGTTGTGATAACTTTTAATATCACCGGTTTATAAGGGATTATTTTATAGTTGGGTAATTTACAGGTTTATTTATTAAGTCTTAAGCTTAATGCTTCTTGTTGTCTGATCACCAATAAGATTGATATGGTAAATCTAAAATGAACTAGACATAGGGATTTTAGGTTTCAGCCTTAGACTTCATAGCCCACGATCTTCCTTGAGGATAGATAACCCTTTAATAGATTTCCTTACAGGATAGGAATATACCTGTTGGGCGGGGTAATCATAATTGGAACTTAGACTTAATGAATCCAGGTAATGTGGTTGACATAGGAATATGGTTCAATTGGGTTATACTGGGTATTTGTAGTGACCATCGGAAGAGGCTTTTACATAATTTAGTGTTCCAGGTTAGTAAGCTGATTTATTACACAAACATAAAATAATCACTTCATCTTTTAAATGATATTAAAAGAATTCACAACCTTATATCTTTTTATCTTTTATTTTCCTTAGTATTTTCTTTTATCTTTTTATTATTTATTTATAACCACTTTCAACCAATCAAACAATCATTCCTTCTCCCTATAATTAGATATTTGTAATTAAATAGATCAATAATTAATAACAACAGTAGGAATTAAGTCCTCGTGGGATCGATATTTTTATACTACTTGAACGATACGTGCGCTTGCGTATACGTGTGTGTTTACGCCGGTCAAGTTTTTTATCAGGAGTGAAAACTCCTTGGCACGTGAAAAATTTTGGACTAAAAATAAAAACAACATACAAACTAAAAACAAGGTACTAATCAACTAAATCCCTCCCCCAAACCTAAATGAGACATTGTCCCCAATGTCTTAAACAGTAAAAGGAGAGTTAGAAGGTTGTACCTGGTTAGCTGAAATCTAAAGGAAATTAAAGGTTAAGGTCCAGATTAATTCGACGCCTCTTACCACGATCGTCCTCAGACCAATTTATTTTTGATAGGATAGGGTCAACTTGTGGTTCATAGGCTATAAGTTGGTCTATCAGATCCGGAGCAAGTCTGGCAGTGAAGAGGAGTTCTTTCATAGGTTTTGACACGAACCCATTTCTCCGAGCATCATCAAGAAACACACAAAGAAAATCATAAAATCCATCAACGTTGAGTAGTCCAATTGGTTTCTGGTGTATGTTCAGGTTCGCCCAAGATAGAACTATAAAAATTTCCTCCAATGTACCCAATCCACCTGGCAAAGCAATAAAAGCATCAGCACGGTTAATCATTTCTACCAAACGTTCAGACATACCTGATACAATCAGTTCCTCTCCGTTTGATGAGCCAATAAGATTTGCATCTGCCAAGGGTTTTGGGACGATTCCCAAAACGTGACTGCCTCCTTCCTGTACGGCTTTTGAAACGATCCCCATAAGTCCGAGATTTCCTCCGCCATATATTAAATGCATATTCCTTGCGGCTAAGACTCGACCCAATTCCTGTGCTGCTTCTATGTATTGTGGTTTAGTACCAACAGTACTACCGCAAAACACACAAATGTTTTCAACTCGTCTTCTTGAAGTGGCTTCCATTTTTCTATGTATTTCTTTTTCAAATTAGGATGCCTTCAAAAGTGCAATGACGGGCTGAATTTATAGTACCTGAAAAAGGGTGAGTAATTATAGCAGAAGTATCTTCCAGAGGACGTTTGTTAGCTAAACAACAAAAGAAATCGTGTGAAAGGTCAAAAAGTCTGGATCCTGTCTACGAAAATAAAGATAATTACAACAGAGAAAAGCGAATCAAAGCAATAATTAAGGCAACGGAATTGTGTATGCAATACGCCACTCGCATAGTATAAATTCATTAGGATGTGTCTCAAGACTTAATTCTTTACTCAGCCATCACAAATGAATTAGCTCTTTTCTTTTTTTATTGTCAAACACAATTCCTTATGTATTAAAATGCTCCGTTTGTGCTTTTCCCTACAAAAATAACACACAATTAAAAAGTTCACACACAAAAATATGAAAAATAAATTACAACAAATTGCATGGGTTGCCTCCCTGCTAGCGCTAAATTTTTCGTCTTCAGCCAGACGTGACTGAAATCCATATGTTAAGGAGGTTTCAATGTCGTTTTGGATGTCCGATTAAAGACAATCCCGTGAGCGTTGCTTTTGAAAGGTCTCTTCCAACGGTAAAGTGGTAAAAGAGTTTTGTCTCATTCAGTGCTCGTGCCACATTTTTAACTTTTGTTGCTCCAGTAGTACCTGAAAAGAAAGAAAGAAAATCAGGAGGTCTCGTATGGTGTTTGACTTGGAATGGATGTTCCATTCTGTCAAGCTTCTGGGTGATATCTTTGATTTGTACTCCCCAACACAGCGATGTTTTTCCTGAATGCTCTGGATCTTTATTAAGGTCAGACATTTGCTCCTTCATTTGTTCTGCTTCTTGTTCCACCTTTTCTTCACAGATGTATTTTAAAATTTCTGTATTTAGTTCTTCATCTGTCATCTGTGAAATACATGTTTCAAAATTGTCAACCTGAGGATGAAAAGAAATGTCAGATTTTAGGTCTTCATCCTCTGATCTGGGTGAAATGATTGTCTCAGGTAGATCTTCTTCAAACATTTTTGCAAAGCACTCTCCAAGATCTTCATTTTGAGGCTTGAAAGTTTGATCCTCCGTTGTTGGTGCAGTTGGTATAAATGGATCAGCTTCATCCTCGTCAGAGTCAGAATAATAAAAATCAAATCGAGACTTTGCCGGTTCGGGTTCCTGAACTGATACCTCTGGTTGTTGATACTGTTCAGCCTCCTCCTCTGTTGAAATGTCATTGTGAAATGATTGGTAATTGAAGGCTTCATTAGTGTCATCTGGAACTGATTCTTGAGGTATGTAGTTCTGGTTTTCTGTGAATTGTCTGATCTGATCTGTCATTCTCTGTATGGATTCTGTGTTACTCTGAAATTGTGCATCAAATTGAGCTGCTTGTTCCTTGAACATGTGAATCCACTGATCTTCCTCGGATGGTTCTGGTTGTTGATGAAGATCAAAGGTAGATGGTGGATAAGATGGAAAATGTGGCTCTGTGAAATGTGATGGCTCTTCATTGCATGATTGCCTCCAGAAATTCTCCCACTCTGATCGATATATACATTGATCGCTCGGGTGGTTACTGTCACAAATCACACATCTCCCCATTTCGTTCTGATGAACAAATGTAGCATTGCTTGGTTCTGGCATCCAGTCAACAGGCCTCAGAAAACCAGACTGTTGCTCCCAGATTTGGGGTGTACGTAGTCTCTCAATCTCCCAGTAGTGTTCCATTTTTTAGTCACCTAAAATCAAAAGAAAGTAATAAAAATTACAGATAAAAATAAAGAAAATTAGATACAAGTAAATTAGATAGCTTCAAAATTAACAACTCAAGAAATATAAGTCCCCGGCAACGGCGCCAAAAACTTGACCGGCGTAAACACACACGTATAACGCAAGCGCACGTATCGTTCAAGTAGTATAAAAATATCGATCCCACGAGGACTTAATTCCTACTGTTGTTATTAATTATTGAATCTATTTAATTACAAATATCTAATTATAGGGAGAAGGGAATGATTGTTTGATTGGTTGAAAGTGGTTATAAATAAATAATAAAAAGATAAAAGAAAATACTAAGGAAAATAAAAGATAAAAAGATATAAGGTTGTGAATTCTTTTAATATCATTTAAAAGATGAAGTGATTATTTTATGTTTGTGTAATAAATCAGCTTACTAACCTGGAACACTAAATTATGTAAAAGCCTCTTCCGATGGTCAACTACAAATACCCAGTATAACCCAATTGAACCATATTCCTATGTCAACCACATTACCTGGATTCATTAAGTCTAAGTTCCAATTATGATTACCCCCGCCCAACAGGTATATTCCTATCCTGTAAGGAAATCTATTAAAGGGTTATCTATCCTCAAGGAAGATCGTGGGCTATGAAGTCTAAGGCTGAAACCTAAAATCCCTATGTCTAGTTCATTTTAGATTTACCATATCAATCTTATTGGTGATCAGACAACAAGAAGCATTAAGCTTAAGACTTAATAAATAAACCTGTAAATTACCCAACTATAAAATAATCCCTTATAAACCGGTGATATTAAAAGTTATCACAACCCCTAATTAACTAACACATAACTAGGACTATAAAAACATAAAAATAAAAGACATAAAAATACTGAAAAGAAAAATAAAATAAAATAAAATGCTAAGGTAAAAGGAATTACTTTTACTACTACTAATTTAGATATCTCCCATAAAATAATATATAAACTTGTGTTAAATTTACCAACCGACCAGTCTGGCGGTATCCGGATTAAGTCAAATTAAGTCCAACCAGCCATTAAGGCGGAACCAAAAATAAATTTACCAACCGACCAGTCTGGCGGTATCCTTGATTAGTCAGGTTTAAAACAGATTAAAATTACATTACCAACCGACCAATATAGCGGTATCCCTTATTAAGTCAATATTTTAAATAGTGAATATATTATTTTTACGGAGAGATTAATCTAAATAGCAATAGTAAAAGAATTACCTTTCACCCTAGCTGAAAAAGTTACTTCAACATGGTGAATAGTAAAAACTGTAAAAAGTAAAAAGTAAAAATTAAATTACTATTACAAAACGTAATTAAAATTATTTACAAAACTAAAAATAAAAAAAACTAAAAATAAAAATAAAAATTCTAGAGAGAGAAACTCTCTCTAGAGAGAGAAATTAAGAGAGAGAAAGGTATATGAAAATGAAAATTCGCGCTGAATTTATAGGAAAAATAATTTACTGTTCGGCACTGTTCTCGCGTCGCGACGCCAAGGCGTTGCGCGTCGCGACGCTCAAATGTCGACGTGGCACAATGAGACGGCGACACGTAGCGAGGCGGCTAACTGTGCAACTGACACGTGTCAAGGCGGCTAATTCTCAATTATTGTGATGACGTCATTGATGACGTGGCGCTGACGTGGCGAGGCGGCTGACTGTTGACTTGTCGGCACAATGGGATTGTGACACGTAGCGACACGTGTCAAGCTCTGATTGGCTGAGGCTGACGTGGCACGTTGACTCTGTTGACCTTGTGACGTGTCTGATGATGTGGCATGACACGTGGCAAGGTTGACTTGTTGACCGCTGACATGGCTGATGACGAGGCGACACGTGTCAAGTCTGAGTGTCGGCAGCATATGATGTTGACACGTGTCACGGTGCATGTTAGCAGATCGGCTGTGATGGTGACACGTGGCACGGCGCATTTTAGCAAAGTCAAACTTTTCCAATTGTTGACCCGTTGACCATGGCGCATTTTAGCAGAACCGGCACACGCTGGGCGTCGCGGCGCGCAGTGCTTCTGCGTCGCGACGCGAAAGAGACGAAAATATCCCTGTTGACGCATTTTTGTCCGGTTTTGCCCCAAATTGCCTCCAGTGCTGTCCAAACTTTATTTATCTGCAAAATAACAATAAAACACATCAAAACGTTCATAAAACTCAAGAAACTATACAAAATATTAAGTTAAATGAGTGGGAAATAGTGATATAAATACCACTCATCAGTCGTCCAGTGCGTCTCTGGAAATTATGTCAACTGCGCTCCCGGGGTCCACTAGGATTCTGTCTACCTCCGACCCGCTGATTACTGCCTTGATTATCAATGCATCGTCATGAGGGAAACTTACTCCTCGGGTATCCTCATCAGTGAACATTATCGGTACCGACCGAATTCCCTGTAGTCCTGTGACCTGCTCTGTTTCTAAGACGTCTGGTCCCCGAGTTCTGCTGTAATCTTTCCTTGACCGGTTAGAGTTCCCGGCCAGTGTTCTTCCTCCTGCGATGATATTGATTTGGCGGCCACGTGCTCTTTGTCTGGCCGTCATGACCTCGTGGTCAATGTATTTGTTCAGACACCTGTTTCGTGCTAGATCTTCCATTTGTTCTCGCAGATCTTTACATCCGTCTGTTGCATGTCCTTTGGAGTTATGGTGTACGCAATAAGTCTTTTGGTTCCGTTTGTCCGGGGGGAATCTCCTTTGGTCGGGTTCTACTAAGAGGTCTTTCCCCTGGATCTCCATGACAATTTGTCCCAGTGGTTTCTTTAGGGGAATGTATGCATCTTCCCCGACCACATGGTTTACTTGGGTCGGCGCCCTTCTCTCTTGGTTGTCTCGGTGCAGTGGTTTGAACTCCTTGTGCTTCGGGTGTGGTCTTCTGGATTCTCTTTCTATACGGCGGGGGGCGCCCTCCCTTGTGGTTCTTTCTCTGATGGTGTTCCCTTTTCGGGATACTTTCTCCTCGTTCTCTAACAAAACGAATTTTCGGGCCACTTCCAGGGCAGTGGCGTAGTCCGGGGTGTCCTGGATCCTTAGGTGGGTCCATAGCCTCCCGACTTTCAAGGCTCCTTTCAAGCTTTCTAGGGCCTCGGGGGATTCGTACCCTCCAACTTTGAGTACCATATTATGGTATCTTTCAATGAATATTTTCAGGTTCATCGTCTCCTTGTTTTATAAGCCTTAGTTCTCCAATTGTCTTTCTGGGGACACAAGCCCCCTTGAAGTGTCGTATGAATGACTTTCTGAGTTGTGCGAAGCTGCTGATGCTTCTTGGGGCTAGGCTTCTATACCATAGAATGGCCGGTCCGGCTAGAGTTAAGGGGAACACTTTGCAAATGGCGTCCCATGTTACCCCATGTACCTCCATTAGTAGGACAAAACCTTTAATGTGGGTTTTGGGATCGGTATGGCCCTTGTATGGTGTCATGGTCGGCATGTTGAATCTTTTTGGGAATTTCTCTGACTTTATTTCTTCTGTGAGGGGGGACTCATCTTTGCCGTCCTGGACATCCCCTCTCTTCGTATTGGGATATACTCCCCATTTGACCAGCTCCTCCCGCAGCCAAGATTTCATGCTGCTGTCTTTGGTTCCATGCCGCATCCTGTGGTTTCTTTTCTTTATGCTATCTTGGGAGTGGCGCTTTTCAGGGTCGGTATCTTCTCATATTTTTTCGTTATATTCTTTCCCTCTTCTCCGGGTGCTGTGAGGACTATCATAGGAGGAGTCTGGTTATGATTTGTCATCCTCTTCCTCCCATGTGTCCTCGGTCTGGGAATCTCTCTGCACCACCACGGATCTTACCCTGTAGGGATCTCTCCTCCGGGGTCTGTCGTCCTCACTTATATCGACAATTCTCTTTCCTTCTGCTATTTCATTCCTTCGTCGGCTAATCCCGCCTCGAATTTTCCGTCGTGCGCTCCTTCTATCTTTTCCAACCGGTCTACTATGGTCTTTAGCAGGGTTTGATTTTCCTCCCTTTCTTTCCTTAGGTTCTCCTCGATCTTCTCCATCCAATCTGCAGCCGAGCTCCCTGATGATTGGTGGTTTCCGCCTTCCGCCATTGTCTTACCACGCGAATTGCTTTTTGTTGAATTCCCCAAAGACGGCGCCAACTGTTGACGGTGGATTTTGGTCTCAGGGCAATACGGGAATATCACCTCCGAGGGAATCCTCCTTCAATAGTGAATTTGTTTGGTTATGAGGGAAACCAAAAGCAAATTTAGCGAGAGACAGATAAACATACTAATTGACAAAGAGATTTAACGTGGTTCGGTGGATTTTGGATCCGACCTACGTCCACGGACAAAAACAGGATGGTACTTTTTATTACTTCAATGCTCTTCTCAGGTCTTTTGTGTTTACAAGTCAGAGCTTGATGATTCTGATCACTAAATTTTTTTTGATGCCCCTTACACATACTCTGCCCTCCTATTTATAATAGTACAGAAATCAGACTCATATTTGCATAAGAAATCCTAGTTGAACTTAGTCTTCTCTTCTTGTGAGGATTTCTAATCCAACGTTGCTTTCTCTTTTCTCATTCCTTGTTGTATTCTGACTTCATTTCCTTGTGGGAGTAGGATGATTTGTTTATCTTATCTGCAAGAATAGGGTGTCGTCATCTTGAGCGTGTCTCGCCATCTGGTCGGTCCTTATGAGGTCGGTCACGGCAATCCTTTATGCTGCGAATGATGTTGTCGACCTGATAGTGCTCGGCTATCTGACCCCAAGTGATCGGTATCCGGTCACAAAGTGCTCGGTATATATCTGTGTGGTTGGTCTGAAACCGTAAGGTGCTTGGATCATTAATGTGGTCGGGTCGGCTTTATTGATTTCTCCTAATGGTAGGAATTACCCTTCTGTCCTCGCCGCGCTGCTTTAAATATCTTAATGCCTGAAAATACCATCAACACCCTTCATGTTAATACAGTCCCAATTATGAAGGATACGAACATGCAGATCAGCGACGTAAATAGCAAGCCACCCCACAACACAGAAAGCACTTGAAACTCTCATTGCTTGTAAATAGTAAATAATTAACAGTGTTTCATGCTAAACCACTAGAAATATAATTATTTGAACTGTAATATGAAGCGAATGATAGATCCTATCAGAAGTACCATCCATGATGCTTATAACTTTTTTAGAAGGACCATAAAGTACCTTATTTTTTCCAAAAAAACAAAAGGTAGGAAGATAAAAAGTTTTAAATAATATAGCTGTTAACACCACCAAAATAAACAAGAGAAACATAATTGGGGTTCCTCAGGGATTTCTTGAGTTTAATTTTGGTCATATAACTTTAAATTTGAAAAGTGACAGTTGTAGCAGTCAAACGTGTAAGCATAACATTGACCACAGAGATTGGCACAAAATTACAAAATCATCCCCATCGATTAAGTTAACTATTTACCAAACCCAATTCCCAAAGGGTGAAGATTTACAAACTGATCAGGTTCAGGTACTTACAGCAAAACCTGGTTTTATTTTATTTATTATTATTATAATATAAATCTATAGATATATAATATGAAATTTACTGGAATATTAAATACAAATATTATTGTATATCTAGAATTCTACGTCTACTAAAGATGAAATATTTACTCCCACTCAAATATGGAGAGAATTCTACTCTCCTTTTTGGAGAGAATTTTATACTCTCAGAATTGAAAGCCATTGCATAGAGTCGAACTTGTGAACCTGGTTGAGCTGGTAGAAGGTCATAGTACAAAATAATAGCTGATGTGAATAGGTTATATAGACAATAACTATGACTAGTGTGATGACGAGTGACAAGAAACTCACTCTAAATATTGTAGCAAAAAAAAAAAACAAAATAATACTATTAAATTGTACTTTCATGCCGAATATCTTAGAAGATTTTTATATAATGAGTAGATATAGAATCTGAAAATTGAAAATCAAGATGTAAATACATTTATGCTTAGGCTTCAAATCCTCATATTTAAATAAAATCACTCTAAATAAAGGTGGAGCCAAATTATGTTAAAATCGCAACTATAGATTTCTAAAAAAAAAAAAACGCTCTTCTCAACATATCACTTACAATAGAAGCCAACTAGAAACAAATACTACTTGAGAGTTAGCAAATCCATTTTGAAGATAGAAACTTTAATAACACATTGTAACTTTTTAAGATATGAATAACGATGGAATGAACATATTTATTCAAATAATACTTGTTAGTTCCATTTTTGTTGGCAATATCCGTAGAAAAACAAGTTCAATTGAGTTGTAATGAGTCTTGAAGATCTCGGAGCAATTGGACACGTATTTGAACAAGATCAGATGGAGATATCAGAGTGACGTTCACTCTTTTAGATATTTCAGAATATTTAGAGGTCCAATTTATATGAGGTCAGTTTCATTGGAAAGTAGACTCGAAGATGATCGCGTACATTTAAAGAACTCATGATTTGGCTTAGGGAAGAGAAAGTTATATACGTTTTAAGTTGTACCTCAAAATCAGTCTGTGACGTGCGTTCGAGTTGCGTTTGTATGAGCGTTCGAATTCCCGGAGGCAGAAACTTTGCAATTGTAGGGCGTTTGAAAGCCCGTGTGTAAGTGGATTATTTTATACTCATTTTTATGCCAGATTTATACTAGGAAACCCTTGTCTTTGCTCTACCTATATAAACAAACTTAGAGCCACATTCATAAGTGTTGTAAACACATTACTCTAAACCTCAAATCTTCTTAGCTTTTCAACTTTCTTCATAATCCACCATGAAGACTTCTTCATTTTTCTATCTTCTCTGTTTTGGTGAGATTCTCCTTTGATCTACCATCGATACAAACACAACCTAACCCAATTTCCTAAACCTTCAAAGTTCTCAAGGAAGAAGAATGGTAGTCGGAGTTCCGGCGTTGGGTGCTTACAGAGTTGATCCGCTTAAAGACTTCAAAGGTTCTGAAGAAGGTCGTTTGGTGCAGGCTCGAGGATTTCTTTGGGTTATTCCAGTCTATAGGTATTAGAGTCGGCAGAGTTGCTGCCATAGGTCTTTGTAACACCTCGCCCGAGGCAGGATGCTACTGGCAGGAGACAGGATTGGCCCATCTCCATAAGCCTTTAAATTTACAAAAATCCGACATGATGTATCCTAAAACTGGACAACCTAGTGTTAAGGTTAGTGCTTCGAGCGCCAATCCGGATCGTATTTATGTCGGATTAATGAATACAAATAATTCATTTTTCTATAATATTACATATTAATGGTTTCACCTCTTATTTTTATATACGTATTTGATCTGATTACGATTAGATTGAAACTAAATATGATTTAGTGATATGTATATATTAGACAAAGACCCAGGATTTACAACGTAGTGCGCAATTACAACGTATTTTGTAATTAACATTGAGAAAGTGACACTATAAGTTGTATATTCTCAAATAGAGTTCCTGGTCAAGATTTACTGACACGGGTTGGTTAGTAAAATCCATTGAGACTAGTACATGTCGTATATTGGGACTTGGTCCGATGCTTTATCACAATGAACCATGAGTCTCATGAGACTAGTATAGACGTGTATGTGTTTATTTGATAAACATTGAACAACTCACCAGAGATTTCCTAATAGATGGTACACCAACGTCAACAGGAATCTTCTCGAGTCGAGTAGCATGGTGGTCCTTCGACTTGAGATACCACTGTGGATATATGAGACATCCTCCATACTTTGATAACAGTCAGGTCACCAATATATTTAGATCAGACCTCCGCTTGCTCGTTAGGTGTAGACTCATGTTCATGATATCCTGTGAGTATCAGATAGAATCTGTGAGTCTTGTGTACAAGGCATATGTATCATGTACGTATTTACGATCTAGTAAATCCATGGTTGTGGTATACTTCGGAAGCGAGTTCCGAGTATTATTTAGAGATCATAAATTTGAAAGTCGACTATATTATACCTTAGGGATTTGACATTCTTATCTATATCTCCGGTATAATATTGTTAGCCTGTGACGAGGGATTATACATATGCAATGACCTCGACTTGCTTAGTTTAGCGAGATTATCTGTGGTCGTCATAATTTACGAACAGGTGAATTATGGACACGAAACTTGATTTTGTGACAGATAAACCTAAATTAGAGAGTCCCACAATATGAAGTGTACTCGTAGAGCACTTGGGCAACGCGTTATGAATAATACATATGATTCATAATACTTTATCAGATTAAATAAGTTAATTTGAATCGTTTAACGGTTAAACGAAAAGATACATGTAAAAGGGGCATTTCTGTCATTTCCTAATTAATGTGTATTTATATTTTTTATATGATTTTATTAAATACACATTAATTATATAATATCCCGGGTTTTTCGGAACAGTACTGGAAATTTTTTGAATTAAAGTGAAAGATTTGGAAAGGGATTTTATTCGAAAATTAGACTTTATGTGTTGGAAAATGCGTGGTTCTGATAACCGAATACGCGATTTCTGATTTTATCGTTATACACGTAAAAGATTCTTGTTTCGGCTATAAAACTTTCAAACGAATTTTGATTGAACTGATTCTTGAACCATCAGACTCATTTTTTCGAGACGAATAATTTTCGCGTTGAATATTTTTCGAAATTTACATCAGAAGGGCTTCAAAAATATGAAATTTCTAGAAAATTCCAGATAGGGACCTGATTGTAATTTTGTGAGGGCTAGAATGTAAATTTTATAAACTTTCCAATAAATACCCATAGTTTCTTGTAATTGCCAAAATGGCATAAGCTTCACACATCTCACACACGCACCCTCATCCCCAAAATCACGTTTTTGTGGCCCCTGTCGCGCCGGTGGCCTGCCGGCCGGCCCCAAGGGCTAGAGGGGAGCGCCGGCCACCCCTCCACCTAGTGGTGGCCGGCGGTGGCCCCAAGACACCGGCGAGCGGTGAAAAAAAGAAGAAAATATGCACACATGGGTATGCCGATCCCGGCTCCTCGCTTCGTTTCACGCCCGAGCCACCCACCAAATTGAAGCGCTACGAGAGTACTGCAAGGCTACGATGTCGGTTTTGTAGAATGACACTTGGTTTTGCGTGAATCGAGAGAAGAAGATTCAGATGAATAGTGACCCACGATGAACAGTAACTCCGATCAGAATTCCGTTGATTCCAGCGCGTTTGTGGGATCGTTTGGAGTCCGTATATGGCCTCGAAATCTCGGTAAGACCTCCCGGTAAAGATTCGTAAATTTCATGTTTATAGTTAAATATTCGGATGTATCCAGAAGCTCGTCGTAGAATTATGTATGATATAAATTAAATTGATTGAGTATTACTATATTGAATATGTGCTGTTGGTAGAATCCGAGTGAAAACGGAACGAGTTTGATCAATTCGATAGAATATGTAAGTTTTGGGTAAAAGTGGGTTTTTGCGTATAAAGATGTGTTTTGGTTTTGATGATAGTAATGAGTTATTTATGATATTAAGAACATTTTTGGATAAATCCGGGAAGGTTCGGAGGGTTCGAGATCTTTCTGTAGCATTTGCGGAAAATTTTTCAGAAGAATTTTCCAAAAATACGTAAACCGAGAATTTAGGTGAACTAGTGGCTTCAAATAGTTTGTAATGGTGTTTAAGATTACTGAAATTGAAAAACATTGAAAACAGACTTGATTTAGTAGTCCGGGAAAGATTCGGAATTTTATCGTAGTTTAGTCGAGAACTCCGTAAGATGTGTTTCTGACGATATTTCGCCATTTTTTTGACAGATGTGACTAGAACCTAGAGTGCCCGCGAAGCCAGGTAAGTAACTCATGAGATGAGAACTTAAGCTGGTGAATTTGTGTTTTCATTATACGTATATATTTATATGTATATGTATAGAAATGACTGACATGTTTAGGATAAGAAGAAGATAGTTAAGAGATGGTCTTGACAACAAGTTCAAGGTTATGTATGAAGGGGTTTTATAGCGGAAATCTGGTAACGCATTGGAATAGTGGAAAATCAAAATTTTCCGATTTCAAAATTTTTTCTCGGATCAATTGTCCAATTATCAAATTATGAAATATTACACAAGAAATCAATTTTTTATGTAATTACCGAATTACCCATATACTTTGCATTTTGTTCATTTTAGTCCGAAATTGTTCAAAATAATTTTGAATGATTCTAAATCATTTATAATATGAATTTAACATGTCCCAAATGTCAAAATACAATTAGCAACAAAAACCCCAAAAAATCACACCAAGGCCGAGAGCCTTATAGAAGTGGATTAATGTGCATTTTGCACTTCCAATGTTCAAAACACATTAAGATAAAATCCAATCAACCCAATATTTTACATGCATTATATACACATCCAAATACACCACATAAATGAAAAGCCCCAAATTTGGAAGTGGTCTCAAATCCTAATTTTTCAATTTCACCAAATTGGACAAATTAGACCAAATCAATTAAATCCAACACTTCAATCAAGTTTATACAACACCAATCAAGCCTCACCACAATAAAAAAAAACTATAGAACAATTCCAGGTCATTTAAGAGTGAGTCAATAACTCTAGAATGGCAACAAGGTTCTAAAACCATGAAAATAATGCTTACTAGCTCATTAGTAACATTCTATCAACTTTATACATGCTCAACCCCTTTATCAAACTTTCATCCACCAAAAATACAAAGAATAAAGAATAGAAAAACGCAAGAATATCACAAGATATAGCCAAGAACAAGAGGAACATTTTTCTCTCCAATGGCAAGTTGGAAATAATTACTTAAATCCAAGCTTTTCTTTTATTTTTCTTTTCTTTCTCTCAAGCTTCTTTGCTTTCCTATTAATCGAGTTTTTGATAAAGTGTGAAAGGTTAACAAACCCTAAATGAAACAAAACAATATATACTTGCACAATAATACCCTTGGCCGAATTTTGCTAAGTATAATATCTATATATTTTGATTTTCAATTCATTTAATATTTGCTTTATTAATTTGTTACTTTAATTATTAAACCATTTAATGTAATAAAGCAAGTCAACAAAGGCAACTAAGTCATTAAACAAAATATCATAACTATAAAATATCTATACTTTAATTAATTTAATCATTTAACAATTAATTAATTAATTAATTAATTAAATATAAATATATTAAATATATGTATTATATTTACATTAAATATTAAATACATATATAAATATGATATTAGTCAAATATCTCAATTTGACGATTAATTAATATGTATTTGAATTAATCTATCATAAAAAAAAATAAATACACAAAAATCGGGAAATGACTATCGGGTCCCTACACATGTATTTTGCGTTTAACCTTTAAATGAATTTATAAATAATCAATATTATCTATAAATGTTTTCCTAGTGCTCTACGAGTATATTTCATTAGTGAGACTCTAGATTCAGGCATATCCGTCACGAAATCCAATTTCGTGTCCATAATTTATCCACCCATAAATTATGACGATCAGGGATAAACTCGCTGAATCATACAGGTCGAGGTCAAGGAAAATGTATAATTCCTCCGTCACAGGTATCCGGATATATCCCAGAGATATAGATGTAAACGTCAAATCTCTATAAGGATTATCCCGTCGACGTCTCTATTAGCAATCTCAAAAAGAACATTTAGAACTAACTTCTAAATTGTACCACGGGCCCATGGTTTTTATTTGATTGCTAATCATATGGACTACCTATGCTCTGATACACAGAACTGACGGATCCTATCTCGATACACACAGGACACCCTGAGGATCTATCCACACCCAACGAACAGGCGGAGGTCTGATCTAAATAGATCGGTGACGTGACTGCCATATAAGTGTGGAAGATGTCTCATGCGCCCACAGTGGTATCTCAAGTCATAGAATCACAAGTGCTACTCAACCCGATAAGATTCTTATTGACGTTGGTGTACCATCCATTAAGAATCTTCGGTGAGTCGTTCAGTGTCTATTCGCTATAAACACCTACACGTCTATACTAGTCTCCAAGACTTATGGTTCATTGAGAAACCAATGGAATTATATATTCTAGTATACGACATGTACCGGTCTCAAAAGGTTTGTAGGCACTGCATTTTGCATGTAAGTCCTTACGATGAGTCTAATTTGGAGACACTACCTTTTAAGTCACGGAAGTCGCGGGAAACGAATGTCGGAAGGGAAAATTCAGAATAAGTATGTCATCGGATTCAATTCACATGTTCACTGCTTTCGTTCGTGCTACATTCGTGAACACGTTCGAACGTCAAGAAGATTACGGGCGTTCATGCAACGTTCGAATTGGAGTTCAAACGGTGTCGGTACTTCTGGTTTTGTTGCTAGCCTCACGCCCAAGCCCAATTAGCCTACCAAAACCCACCCAAAAATAATTAAAACATTTAAAACATGTCACAAATTAAAATAATATACTTCCTAAATTAAATAAATCACATCCCAATCTAAATAATTCACATACCTAAATAAACAAATCAAATATATCACCTTCCCAATCAAACCAAATCTCCTCCCTAACTTAAGAAGTTTTTTCCTTGTGAGACACTAATCAAAATATTCCCCCTATAATTACTTGATCAATTCCTATTCAAACCTTAGAAACCCTAGCTTTTGCCTATAAAAAGAAGCCTAAACCAACCTTTCACACCCTAGCACATACATACAAAACTCAGAAAATTCTACAAAACATTAACACCCAAAACTCTCCTAGCTCAATCTAAAAAACACACAGCCCTAAGCCAAGCATAAATGACACAGCCCTAAGACTCAAAAACACACCAACAGATACACAGCAACACTACTACATGCAGACCAACCCTTGAACTGAAACCAATAAACATACAACAGCCCCTAACGGCAGCCTTAAAACAGTCCAAAACAGTCCCCGAATTAACCCCAAAATATCCCTTATTCACTTGACTTAATTTAAAGGAAGAAGTAAATAAGATTTTGTTGCAAAATTTATCAAAGAGCTAACACTCATCAAGGATCATATCAAGGTGTTAGGGAAACCAACTTGAGAGCTTGGAAGCACAAAGTAAAGCTAGGAACTTGTGGTGTCCCTTGGCCGAATTCAACAAGTCATCTTGGAGGAAAATTTTGTTGATCAACGCATCCATAAACCGATCAATGTAAGTGTGTTTCCGCCACTATTCTTTGTTATTCATTCACATTTCTATGATTATTTGATCTTGGGAATAAACCTAGAAACCCAACAGTAAGGCCCACATCAACATCAGTTTGGGGGCGAGGCCCATGTCAGCATCAGTTGGGGGATGAGTCTCAGGGTTGAGGCCCACATCAACATCAGTTTTGGGGATGAGGTCCACATCAACATCAGTTTTGGGGATGAGTCCCAAGGTCGTGACCCACTTCATCAGCAGTTTTGGGGATGTGTCCCAGGGTCGTGACCCACATTATCAGCGGTATTGGATGCATCCCAGGGTCGAGGCCCCCGTTGTCGGTTGTAGTTATTGGGATGCATCCCAGGATCGAGGTCCACTGCATCATCAGTTTTGGGGATACGTCCCAGGGTCGTGACCCACATTGTCAACGGTATCGGGATGCGTCCCAGGGTCGAGGCCCCCATTGTCGGTTGCAGTTATTGGGATGCATCGCAGGATCGAGGTCCACTGCGTCATCAACTTAGTTCGAAGCAGCAGGCAAGTCAGGTGGAAGCTGGCGAGCCAGGTAAGTAAAAATACATTACACAACTTTAATAGGATTGTCATTGTCACACACTGCACAAGTCCCATAAAGTGGGGGCGACTGTAGGCACTGCATTTTTCATGTAAGTCCCTATGATGAGTCTCATTTGGAGACACTACCTTTTAAGTCACGGAAGTCGCGGGAAACGAATGTCGGAAGGGGAAATTCAGAATAAGTATGTCATCGGATTCAATTCACATGTTCACTACTTTCATTCGTGCTGCATTCGTGAACACGTTCGAACGTCAAGTAGATTGCGGGCGTTCGTGCAACATTCGAATCTACTTCTGGTTTTGTTGCTAGCCTCACGCCCAAGCCCAATTAACCCACCAAAACCCACCCAAAAATAATTAAAATATTTAAAACATGTCACAAATTAAAATAATATCCTTCCTAAATTAAATAAATCACATCCCAATCTAAATAATTCACATACCTAAATAAACAAATCAAATATATCACCTTCCCAATCAAACCAAATCTCGTCCCTAACTTAAGAAGTTTTTTCCTTGTGAGACACTAATCAAAATATTAACCCCATAATTACTTGATCCATTCCTATTCAAACCTTAGAAGTCCTAGCCTTTGCCTATAAAAAGAAGCCTAAACCAACCTTTCACACCCTAGCACATACATATAAAACACAGAAAATTCTGCAAAACATTAACACCCAAAACTCTTCAAGCTCAATCTCAAAAACACACAGCCTTAAGCCAAGCATAAACGACACAGCCATAAGACTCAAAAACACACCAACAGATACATAGCAACACTACCACATACATACCAACCCTTGAACCGAAACCAATAAACATAAAACAGCCCCTAACTGCAGCCTTAAAACAGTCCAAAATAGTCCCCGAATTAACCCAAAACAGCCTTTATTCACCGCAAGAAATAGCAGTAAAACAACAGAAAAACAGTAGCAAAACAGAGGAAACGATGGTTAAAAATAGTGAAGAAGCGAATGAGAGCAGTGGACTGGAGGAGTTGCGGAGCATCAACCCTTCCGACGGTCGGTTAACGCACTTTCGAGAGACGACCTAAGAGGTTAGACCTGAGGGCACCCTTCCTTTTATTTATTTTCTTACTTTATTTTGCATTAGTATTGTGGGTTGGTGCATGATGTGATTTCCGGATGAACGGAATATGTGTTCTCTCTTGTGGTATATCGAATGGAAACCCGAACGTAAATTCCGTAGCCGAATCCGAAAGGATGGTAGTGCGGTCTGTACTTGGGATACAACGCCACGTACCGCTTGACAGACACACATATTTCGTTTCATCCAACCTTGTGTTTGAGCATGATTTAATCGTTAGTATGCTATTACTTTCTATGCATTGTGATGTAATGCGCATGGGCTTAGTATGTTAGTCTAAAGGTTCTCAATTTGAGGGGAGAAAAGTCCAAAAGGCTACCTTTACGAAAATACTTTCCCGCGCCGGACGAAGTGTGTTTGATTGAATGTGAGATATGTTTAATTGGATATACGTAAGTCCACATTATTGTCTCATTCATTTGTATGCATTGTGATGTAATGCGCATGGGCTTAGTATGTTGGTCTAAAAGTTCTCAATTCGAGGGGAGAAAAGTCCAAAAGGCTACCTTTGCGACAATACTTTGTCGCGCCTTTTATTATGTCGTTTACCCTTTGCATATCATTGCTCTATTTACGCATGTATTGCATTCTAGTGCGCATGGGCTAACTAGGGTGGATTAAAGGTCCTCTATTCGAGGGAAAATGCCTAAAGACTACCTTTACCATGATGTTTTGCCACGCTAGACGAGGTATACTCGATTGAATGAGAATAAGTTCAATCGGGCACACGGGGTCCTACATTGTGCATCTGTGTATGTGTTTGCGTCATCTATCATGCATCAGGTCATGTCTTGTTCGAACGCGTTCTCGAACGCTATACGAACGCGAACCTTCTGTTTCCCGTTCGAACGTGTTTACGAATGCTACTCGAACGCACATGCATTTTGTTTCATCAGGTCTTATCCCATTCGAACGCGTTCTCAAACGCTATACGAACGCGAACCTTCTGTTTACCATTCGAACGCGTTTACGAACGCTACTCCAACGCGCATGCGTTTTGTTTAATCAGGTATTGTCCCGTTCGAACACGTTCTCAGATGTTATATGAACGTGAACCCTCTATTTACCGTTCGAACGCGTTTACGAACGCTACTCGAACGTGCATATATTTTGTTTCATCAGGTCTTGTCTCGTTCGAACGCGTCCTCAAACGCTATACGAACGTGAACTTTCTGTTTACCGTTCGAACGCGTTCTCAAACGCTACACGAATGTACATACACTGAACTGAGTCATTTTCCTCACATTTCATGCATGATTGCTTCTTGGGTGATTTCTCTTGCATTATTTAATTAACCATGCCATTCTATTATTGACACTTTTACTGTTATCATCCATTTGTATTCTTGCATTCATCTATTTGATGTGTTCGCAAGATTGTGTTCAAGCATGATTAGTTCGTTAGGATGTTACTTGTTTCTCAAGCATGATTTAGCCATTAGTATGTTATTCCTCTATGCATGATCTTGTTATCTCCTTTCGCAAGGTGTTTCTTTATGTTTATGTTTAGGTTGTTATTTATTTTTTGTGTTTGATGATTCAACACTTCATGAGATTATTGTGTGATATCGTATGTTTGCCGTTATGATGATTCATTTTATACATGCAAACTTATGAGTAGATTATCCTTGGAAATATACGTTGCTTAGGCTTGGTTATATTATTGCGCAAATTATATCATTACAAGTGGCATAAGTAAGGGACCATTCTGAACCCAACAATTTGAGGTCTTCCCTTGCGATGGGTGAGTGCGGCCTTAAATCATTTTCCCGGTTCACACTGGGTGGCGACTCCATGTTATTTCTCCAGTTTAGTTCCCCCGTGGACTATTCCGTACTCCTTACGGGGCCGCAAGCCTGGAACAGCATCATCAATTTCTATGTCCTACAGTCTGGCGACTCCACTGGGGATAGAGAATTGGCCCCGAAATAATGCCTTGTAATGATTGTGATTTGTGCTTTAATTAACCGTGTTTACCGTGGGTTGAAAATAGTTTATCAAAGGCACTTTTAAGGCTAGGTAATGGTTTGGTGTCTTCCTTCATTCACTACCTTTCTATAAGGAAAAGCTACGAAGGCACCTAGATAATCATGTACTTGTAGCCTACCGTGGTGGACTAATTTGGAGGACTCGTTATTTATTCATGTCACCAAGCGATAAGAGCCTAAGAGGCTTGGGTTTTTAAAAGAGTTCGCTCCACCCTCCCTCTGGGGAATCTACAACGGGAAATCCATTTGACAGTCAGTCACGCACCATAACTCGTTGGCACGTACCATAAGGTATAAAAAGGGTGCGCTGACTTGGTTGCTCGAACCCTTGAGTGGGGAGACCTAGTTGTGGGAAATCCTTCACCAGCGAGAGTCTTTTTTCACACTCCCGCAAACCCACACGTAGACCGGAGTTGTATGACCTATATTAACTATTTACTTGTGCTTGTGGACCATCCTCATTTGGATGCAGTTGGGCTTCTTGTTAGAAATGTGAACTTGTTGGGCCATTTAAACTGGGACGAGTTTGTATCCTATGAAAATTGGGCCAAAAGCTTCTGAAATATTGATGGGCCGCTCTGTAGAAATTATTGCTTTATGCTTGAATTATCTCTTTATACTTGTATTTGGGGACCATCCTCATTTGGATGCAGTTGGACTTCTTGTCAGAAATGCGAACTTGTTGGGCCATTTAAACTGGGACGAGTTCATATCCTATGACAATTGGGCCAAAAGTTTCTAAAATGCCGATGGGCCATCCTATGTTTGGGTCCCTTATCATTTGAAGTTGTTTAACCATGTTGTCGCAAAGGTGTAAACCTGTTGGGCCTTTTCAATTGGGACAAGTTTGCACCTTGCAATAATATGATTGAAGCTTTAAAATGACAATGGGCCGAATTATATGTTCCACACATCGCACGTATCTCATGCATCTCATGCATACACACATCATGTTAACTCTCTTGTGTCTTAAGAGCCATCATAGATATCCGTTGGGTTAGGGAAAATGGAAGACTTGTTAAAAGGCCGATAGCAAACATAAGCGAATCAGAGAATGAAACATCCCGTATGGATCAGTTGGAAACCAATCTCACCAAGGTTACTGAACAGTTGCAAGCCTTGACTGCTGCTATGGCCAATATGGTTGTGCCCCGTGCTGGGGGAAACTCTGAGAATGAGAGGTGTGAAGACCCTCCGACTAGATTGAATGATGATATTCCGGGTTTTGATGATGATATGGCTGAATATGCTGCGGGGAAAGTGGCAGGGTCTCAAGCTGAACTACAGAAACTCTGAGATCAGGTAGAGTCGGTTACCCGTAAGATGAGGGGAAAACATAAAGACCTGCTAGATTATGAGGCAATGACCTTTGAAGAACAGTTGCCCGCTCAATTCAAGATGCCAGATATGGCCAGCTTCAACGGGAGTGGGGATCCAATGGTCCGTCTCCGTCAGTATGTTTCAGTTATGAGTTCAGTGGGTTTATCCAAGCATCAAGTTCAGAAAATGTTTGGGATGTCACTCGAGGGGGCACCCGTGGTATGGTATCACAACTTGGAGAGGAATATCAATGAGGATTTGAGGGAATTGGCAGTGGCCTTTTTGAAATAGTATGTTACAGATCTGGAGATCGCTTGTCACTCCGGGACTTAGAAAACACCAATCAAAAGCCAAAAGAAAGCTTCAAGGAATATGTAGACCGTTGGAGGAGCCAGCTTTTGAAAATGCAGACTCGGCCCTCAGAGAAGGACCAGATAAAAATTATTATCAAGGGTACTAAGCCCTCAATCTATGGCAAGTTGAGGAGGATGACCTCAATGATTACTGATTTTCGACAGTTGAGGGAGACTGTCATGGATATTGAAGAAGAAGAAACTGAGAACAGAAAGTTCTATAGCCTGAACGGGAGGCCCATTGGAGGAACATCAGGTGCCAAACCTGTTTCTGCTGAGATTGCTATCCGGAACCGGCGTTTCTCCGACCTAGGTAGACCCTTGTCTAAGGTATTGGAGAAATTAAAGAGACAGAGACTTTTGAAACCCTTAGAAACTAAACCACTTCCACACCCTCCACCACCACATCTCAACCTGAACCACTATTGTCATTTCCATCAACAGAAGGGCCATGACACTGACAATTGTGCCCGCCTTCGCCATGAAATCCAGGACCATATAGACTCCAAAAAGATACCCGACTTAGAAACAGAACAACCTAACACACATAAAAATCCCCTGCCGAATTACCACTCTGTCCCACCACCAACCTATATGATAAAATCTGGCCTACCCGAAAGCTTTGTCCTCAAATCCTTTGACCACCAAGCCTTCTGCCTGGGAATTTGGGATAGCAGCAGCGAGGATGAAACATAACAGGGGAAGAATTTCTGGGAAGATTTCTCCAGTAGTGATGAAGAGGTGGTAAGAGGAATGACACGCAGCGGGCGTTTCTACAGTGATACGGTTGATAAGGGTAAATAAGTGTTGACGGAAGGCAGAGAAGTGTCTGAAAATGTGGAGAATGCTGAGGGGGATGCAGTGCTACGTCAGTTGAGGAAGACACAGGCACAAGTTAGCATCTGGGAATTGTTGTGTTCGTCTCAATAGCACAGGCGGGCAATGGTTGAGGCATTGAGCAAGATAGTGGTAACGGAGGATGCCAACCCCGCGATGTTTGTCGGATCAGTGCAAAAGGAAGCTTTGCAGATAATAAAATTTTCTGAGGAGGAACTCACGGCTGAGGGAAGAAATCACAACAAGCCTTTATTCATCAGAGCTGAAGTGAGGGGCAAGAAGACATCTTGTGTGATGGTAGATGATGGCTCATCCATCAATGTGTGTCCATTGAAGATTTTGGCGAAGCTGGGTATGAAGGCAACAGATCTAGATCCCTCCAATATGACTATCAAAGCTTATGATGATAGCAAGCGAGGAGTTGATGGTACATTTGCTGCAATAGTCAAGGTTGGCCCGATTGAGGATGAGGTTGAGTTCACAGTACTGGAAATCCCGATTACTTTTGCTTTGTTATTGGGAAGGCCGTAGTTCCACAAGCTTGGGGGCGTGCCCTCCACTCTGCATCAGGTTATTAAGTTTCCCTCTGGGGGAGAGATTGTCACCATCCGACCTGAAGTAGATAATGATGTGGCTGCTTTAGAGATACAGCCTTTCGCGAGTTCCAGGTATCGTCAATTTTTGAGGAGTGGGTGGATCCTAAGATGTCTAGGATCATGGAGAAGATGAAGTTCGAGCAGGGTAAAGGTTCGACATTGCCAAACTTTAAGGGGCAGACTACCCGGATGAGAATACGTATCTGTCTGATGAGGATAGCCGAAAGCTAAGAAGAAAGGGTTGAAGCTGATGGAATGCTTTGTGAAGGCAACGGGATATCAGGGAGAACCTGAACCGGTAGAAGTCAATGGAATTGTGGTACTCGGGTTTGAGATCTTTCAAGAGGTGATAAGTGAGAAGTCACTGGCATCGGAAATTGTGAAGAAGGAAGAAGAGCTGATGAAGTTGGAGGGCCTGACCCTCGAGGAAAATGAGCAAGAACCAGCTGTGGGAGATGAAGCATCTGTGGAGGATGAAGATGTTTATCTCTCTGATTTATTTGAATGTATTCCTGCATCTGCTAGCAATAAAGACAATCATTTTTCTTACTCGTCTGAGTCTTTCCCTTTCAATTTACATGACTTGAGTATATTTGATATCAGTTCCACTAGAACAAATGCATTCAACCTTGGTACGCCAGAGAGCCCCAAGGAAATTCTAATTGCAAGTGAGGTTACCTCTGATGAGCTGGAGAAATCAGAAGGAATATTGGCCAAATATGCCAAAGTCTTTGCTTGGTCCTATGAGGACATGCCTAGAGTAGACAGAAGCATCGCCCAGCATACAATTCCAACTTATCCAAATATGAGGCCGGTGAAACAGAAACTTCGACGGATGAGACCTGAGTGGGCCGAGAAAGTCAGAGAAGAAGTCAAGAAACAGATAGATATAGGATTCCTGGAAGTGGTGAAGTATCCTGAGTGGTTGGCAAATATTGTGTCGGTACCAAAGAAAGATGGGAAGGTCAGAATGTGTGTGGATTACAGAGATCTTAACAAGGCTTGCCCGAAAGATGATTTTACTCTACCTCATATAGATGTGCTAGTTGACAGTGCGACCTTATCTGCTATGTATTCATTTGCAGATGGGTTTTCAGGATAGAATCAGGTTCTCAAGGCTGAAGAAGACAAGCACAAGACTGCCTTTGTCACCGAGTGTGGCACATATTGTTACAAGGTAATTCCATTTGGGCTCAAGAATGCAGGAGCTACTTATCAGCGGATGGCCACTACGCTATTCCACGATTTGATGCACAAAGAGATTGAAGTGTATGTGGATGATATGATGGTAAAATCAGAGACAAGAATTGGGCATATAGAAGCATTAGAGAAGTTCCTTCAGAGAGTTGACAAATACAACTTGCGGTTGAATCCCAAGAAATGTGTGTTTGGGGTAACATCAGGAAAATTACTGGGACATATAGTTGGAATGAGAGGAATAGAGGTAGACTCTGAGAAGATCAAAGCAATTACTGAGATGCCAGCACCGAAGACAGGGAAGGAAGTCAGAGCATTCCTTGGGAAAATTCAATATATCAGTCGGTTCATCGCCAAGTTGACATCAGTATGTGAGCCTATCTTCAAACTGCTGAGAAAAGACCAGCCAGTGAAATTGAATGAGCAATGTCAAGCAGCCTTCGACAAGATCAGAGAATACATGGTAAAACCTCCTGTATTGAAACCTCCGAGATCGGGCAGACCCTTGATATTGTATTTGGCCATATAATCAGAAGCACTGGGGGCAATGATGGTACATGCAGATGAGACAGTGGTAGAGCATGCAGTCTATTATCTCAGTAAGAAGATGCTTCCGTACGAAGCCTGCTATCAAGAAGTAGAGAAGATCTGTTTGGCAGTGGTATGGGCATCTAGAAAACTGCGGCATTACTTCCAGTCTTACAAGATCCAGGTGTTAGCCAAAGAAAATCCCTTGAAATATCTACATTCAGTGCCTTCGCTAGTGGGGAAGTTGGGCAGATGGTTAGTGTTGCTGACAGAGTTTGACATTGAGTATCTCACCTCCAAAGTAATCAAGGGGCGAGCCGTAGCAGAGTTCCTGGCATTGCAACCTATTGAAGGGGATCAGTACAAGTTTGAATTCCCAGATGAAGAGATCCAAGCAATAACAGTTCAAGGATGGAAGATGTATTTCGACGGCGCAGTGAATTACAAATGAGCCGGAATTGGGATCGTGATAGTGACCCCCGAGGGAGAAACCTTGCCTATGGCCAAGAGGTTGACATTCGGAGTAACTAACAACATGGCCGAGTATGAAGCATGTGCTTTTGGATTGACTGCATTGATAGCCTTGAAGGCTGAGAACATGGAGGTCTACGGAGATTCAATGTTGGTAGTCCGATAGATGCAGGGAGAATGTGAATTGAAGGAAAAACGGTTGAAACCTTACCTTTTTCACCTCAGAAAGTTGGCATAGGCTATCCCCGATTGTAAGTTTCAGCACTTGCCGCGAGAAGAGAATCAGATGGCAGACGCATTAGCTACACTTGCATCGACTTGGGAAAATCCAGAGAAGTTAGTGATGAGACAATTGGTAATGACAACAGCAAACAGACCCGTTTATGAGATAGAAAGAGTTCTGGAAATAGAGATCGACGATGGTAAACCTTGGTATCATGACATTCAGAGGTATCTGGAACACAAAGAATTCCCAGAAGGAGCAAGCAGAAAAGACAGAATAGCCATTCAGAAGTTGGCTTCTCAATATGTGATTTTGAAAGGAGAATTGTACAAGAGACAAGTAAATGGCGTTCAGTTGAAGTGTTTGAGAAAAGAAGAGGCTCAGAAGGCAATGGAAGAAATACATGCCGGGGTACATGGACCGCATATGAATGGGTTGAATTTATCTCGCAAGATTGTAAGACAAGGTTTCTACTGGTTGACCATGGAGGCAGACTGTGCAAAACTGGTAAAACATTGTCATGATTGTCAAGCACACGGTAATTTGAATCATCTGCCGCACACAGAGTTGCATTGGCTATCAGAGCCATGGCCTTTCTCAACATGTGGAATTGATATGATCGGGGAGATTCGACCGAGTGCATCGAATGGACATCATTTCATAGTAGTGGCAGTGGACTACTTCTCAAAATGGGTGGAAGCCGAGTCATTTTGTAACGTCACAGCAAAGCAGATGGCGAAGTTCATAGCTCAGAATATCATATGTCGATATGGGATGCCGCATCATGTAGTGACAGATAATATAGTTTAGTTTCAAGGGGAAACGAAGGCAATGCTACTGAGATATGGGATAGGACATCACAAGTCATCACTTTACCGGCCGCAGGAAAATGAGGCAGTTAAGGTAGCCAATAAGACAGTAAAGAAGATATTATCCAATATGACAGAGAACTGCAAAGATTGGGCTAACAAGCTACCGTATGCCCTGTGGGGTTACAGAACATCAGTAAGAATATCAACAGGAGCCACGCCTTACTCTTTGGTCTATGGAATGGAAGCAGTACTGCCAGTGGAAGTTGAGATACAATCCTTGAGGGTATTAGTAGAAACAGAGTTACCTGAACAAGAATGGGTCGCACAGAGATTTGAACAGTTAGCACTACTGGATGAAAAGAGGATGAAGTCCTTGCATCACATGCAGATATATCAGAAGAGACTAGCCTGAGCATTCAACAAGAAGGTGCGTCCTACTAAGATCAGAAAGGGTGATTTGGTACTTAAGCAGTCGAGGCCATCGACGACAGACCCAAGAGGAAAGTTCAGACCTAACTGGGAAGGACCCTACGTAGTGCAGAAAGTAATGGGAAATAGGGCAGTGAGACTGTCAGATTTGGAAGGGAATGAGTTAACCGAGCCGATCAACGTGGATAGATTGAAGCAGTATTTTACCCGAAGGAAAGAAGACCGAGCAGTCACCAAGGGAATTGACAGAAAACCTAACCCAACGGGATAGGAAACTCTTTCATGCATGCATGCATACACGTAACATATTTGCATTCTTTTTTTATGTTGTTCTGTTTTGTAATAACAGTTTCAAAGAAGAGAAGAGAAAACGGCAAAAGCAAGCCAACCAGACAGCACAGCAACAGTTAGTGTCATCAGTTTCAGGAAGGAATCAATATCAGTTTCGGATGAGGCCCATGTCAACATCAGTTTGGGGGCGAGGCCCATGTCAGCATCAGTTGGGGGATGAGTCCAGTGTTGAGGCCCACATCCGTATCAGTTTGGGGGCGAGTGTTGGACAGTTATGACCAATAGCGTCACTATTTGTAAAATACATTGTGTTTTTGTACAAATTAATTATGTAGCAATGAAATTGCCTTTTATCATTTCGTAATTAGATTACTTAAATGTGTGAATGATGAAAGTTCTTATGATTAGTTCCGGATTGAGATAATATGAGACAGTATCAATCCATGACAGTTTAATCATTAAATATCCCTAGTCGTAGTATTATCGAGACTGGACATCGATAATGTGGAATAGACTAGTATCGCACTTGTGCGTGTTATGGAAGCGTAACAGCATAGTTCTCATATATTTAAATATTGGATACTTATGCAAGTGTGATATGAGGTTGTGTTTTACCGATGGTACGGAAAATAGCTTCGCTCTGGATAGACCCCTCAGAATCCCAATGGTAGTATGACTATGTGTCTATGGGAGTCCGCATCAGGGTAGCTGTATTTGGTCTTAACCTGAGACTTGCATCGCTAGTACTTGCGACAATCGATACGCTTTGGTTTTGGTCGTCCAGGACTTTAACAGGTTCTGTGTACGCCTCTTCTAGGTTTATTGAGAATTGTAGGGTATTGGGTGTGATGTCAAGACGGAAGTATCACTTCAGTCATATGGAGATGATGGTCACGCAGGGATACAGAACTGGTTCTTTAAGGGTTGAAACCATTGGGATAATATGACTAGGTCATGATTATCCGATAATAAAGAGACTAGTTACTTATGATCCGATATATGCTTCGTACGGGGCATACACTGTACCAGCCCCAGGCCTTGCATGTGAGATCCGATACTGGATCGCAATACTACGTATACTACGCCTGTTAAAGATCGTATATTCCATTAAGAATATTTCTGGAGAATTGGGTAGGCATGACGCTTTGCTAGAAGCCAACCTTGTCTCGTAAATCGGTAAAAATATAGTACTAGGTACGTACGTGTTCGGATAGTCCGACGACCGGATTTACTACCAACATATCCAGGGATCTCTTGGGTCGCTTCCCGAAGATACACCGATGACGTATGATTCGAGCTAAATTAATCTGGGATTAATTGCGGAGAGATTTTATCTGGGATAAAATACTATTTGAAGAGAGAGAAAGATTAATTTGGAATTAATCATTAAAATAATATATATTCGATATATTATACGAAATTAGATTTCAACGCGGAATTAAAATTAGGTTTTATTTCGGGCAAACGAGTTAATTTAGAATTAATTCGTTAGCGACATGAATAGTAGGCATAATTATTTAATTAAATTCGATTTAATTACGTCGCAACGGAAGTTTGTTATTTCAGAATTAGCGAACCCGAGCTCAGGAGTGTTTGTGGTCCCACTCGCATTTTAAATCGAGTAGGGCCCATATGTCACCTTAAGTTACTTTTGGTTGATGTGTTTTGGTGGAGTTGGTGATGACTTTTTCAACACTCCAAAGTGATGGCTTGAGTGACCTTATACCAAACATTTGGTATTAGATATAAATTTATTTTTTAAAATCAAATGTAAGCCTTATCACTTCTCTCTCATTACCGAATTTGGTACAAACAAATACTCTCCCAAATTTTCTTCTTCACTTGACCGAATTTGAAGGAAGAGATAGAGAAGATTTTGTTGCAAAATTTATCAAAGAGCTAGCACTCATCAAGGATCATATCAAGGTGTTAGGGAAACCAACTTGAGAGCTTGGAAGCACAAAGTAAAGCTTGGAGCTTGTGGTGTCCCTTGGCTGAATTCAACAAGTCATCTTGGAGGAAAATTTTGTTGATCAACGCATCCATAATCCAATCAATGTAAGTGTGTTTCTGCCACTCTTCTTTGTTATTCATTCACATTTCTATGCTTATTTGATATTGGGAATAAACCTAGAAACCTAACAATGGTATCATTGAGCCAAAATGAGCATGAAATGAATTAGGGTAAAATTTGGGTAAAATCAATATGAGCATGATTTGATAAAATTGGTTGATTGAGTATGCTTGAATGTTGAAATATTGAGGTTGTATTGGATCAATTTCATGAAATATTGATTGGATCAAAATTTTGCCCAAAATTTGGCTTGGCCGAATACTCACTGCCCTTGCAAGTCTTGGTATTTTTTGTTTCGTTGATCATTGGATGACTTGAAACGATTGGGAATGTCGATTTAAAATTCAATCGGATTGAAAAACGAATTCGGACAAAAAATCCTTACCTTGGCCGAGAGCTTATTAGCATGTAAATGACTTGATTTTTTGATTCAAGAATGTTGGACATTAGTTGAACAATATGATACATAATTAATTAGTTAAATTGTATTTTGGAAATATTAATTTGGGTAATTAATTGATGTATTACACTTTAATTAATTGGATTATAAAATTTGGAATTTTAAAATTTGGTTAATTGGGCTTGAAAATGTTATATTTGGGCATAATGGGCTTGGTTGGGCCAAGTTGGTTTAGACCAATTGGATTGGATCCAAATTGGGCCTAAATCATTCCATTAAGTCCAAATGTAATAAATGGGCTTTAAAAGTTTAATTGGGCCTTATGGGCTAAAATTGTTTTCTTGGCAAATGCGGGTGATTCCTTAATTGGGCTTGGTAATTGGGTTTGACCCATATTGACCAAAGCCCATCCCTTATGAAATCAATTGAAAGCCCATCAGACTTTAATTAAACGAACATTGGATGTTAGTTGGGTTATGAGACCCGATAAGATTAGATTTGGAATCTAAGTCGTTAAAGCGCATTAAAAGTGTAGATATTTAATTTGGAATTAAATAAATGAATTAGTATTGAATACGAATTAAATTAGATTTAAAGAGTAGTTTGATATAATTCAAGAATTCGTACTTTGAGTACTTATTCTCAAACGAGTTGGACTCGCGCAAAAATCAAATCGTTGTTTGAACATTGGATGATCACATAATTCAAAGACTAATTAATTGGATTAGATTGGTTGAATTGCATGCTATGAATGAATATATGGATGTGTTGAATGAATAGCGTATATCGGATGGATATTAGAAGGAAAGGGCAATTTTAGAAATTGTTGTAAATTTGGAATTATAAAATTGGACCTGCGTGTCCAGCTTTATCTCTCATTATTTCTTTGTATTCTCTTCTCACCTAATTCCCCTCAATGTAATTAGGTTTCTATTATTGTATTATGTAATTGGGTAGAAGTTGAATGCTGCCGGGGAGGGGAGAGGAAATTGAGTGATTTGTTTTAGGAACAAGTTGTTAAATATCCATCTGTATATCGTTATTAATTTACTTTCGTGCCTTATTATGTGTTTAGAATGCATGTTTAAGGGTGTATGATGATGAGACCTAACAAAGATAATAAATTGGTTGCCAATTTACGCGAAAATCCCTCAAAACATATTAAAAGATATTTCCTTCCATTGAGTGATTCTTACTCAAGATCCAAGATTGGCATTGGCTTGTTGGCCAAAGTCAAGGCCTTTGTCATATCGCGGATGTGTTTGAATCATGAAAGTTTTGTTCCATATCGGTGTCTTGTACAAGTTGTGATTTTTTGGCCAAATTCAAGATCACTTATTGTCCATCGACATTGATTACGAAACTTTCCCACGTCAATGGGTCCCGCTTAACTGGAATCATTAAGCTTGTTGTGCCAAAGCCAAGGCTTATTTGATTCAGAGGAAACAGGTTAGGAAATACATTGGATGTATTGGCATATATATTGTATATATGTTTCGGACTTGGACGTCCACCTACCGGATCTAGAAATTGGATGAGATCCAATTGATCTTCGAGATCTACCTAGTTAAATATCATACAGCTTGTTGGCCAAAGTCAAGGTTGTGCGTTATTTAATGGGATCCTAGCCCACTAGGAAACTGGGTTTCCCGAGTACTCGACGGAGGGTTAGAGGCTCACCGAAAAATAGTGGGAGGCTAGTATTGAACTTGCAATTTCATTCGAATATTTAGCTTTACGCGCTTTCAAATATTTTCGTCAAAATTATTTTATTAGTTGGACTAATATAATGTTATTTTTCTTGTAACAGTTGGACTGTACCCTACATTGTTAATTGGATAATTAGATTATCGCAATTAAAATGACCGGAAAGAACAGTGTTTGTGACAATGTCTTCAACGGGACTAACTTCTCTGATTGGGAACTCAATCTAAGGATAGTCCTTGGATCTGAGAGGCTTCTATATACTATAGAGAGACCTCTTGGGCCTAAGCCTAGTTCTGATCAGTTGCTCGAGCTAGATCTTTGGAAGACATATAGTGACGACAACGCGACTGCTCAGTCAATTATGCTTGCTGTTATGACTCAGTAATTCCGTCGACAAAACAAGGGATTGGATCCCTATAACATGTTGGCGAAGTTGCACGATCTGTACCGATCTAACCTTAGGTCGCAAAGATATGAGTTACAGAAGAAGCTCTTCCGTGCTCGGATGTCGGAGGGTACGTCTGTTGAACATCATATGACACAGATGATTGCCGATATTGAGCAGCTTGGACAAATGGCGATTGTCTTTGAGATAAAGACCTCTATAGATTTGATCTTGCAGTCTCTCCCCGACACTTGGAGTGGGTTCATCATGAACTACAACATGTTGAACCAAGAGTAGACTCTTGGAGAGCTGATGTCCACGCTGGGTGAGGTAGAGAAGGAGCTTCAAAAGGGAAAAAATTTCGAGGCGCACTTTGCTTCGACATCTCATTCACCGATGGCTGGGCCCAAGGCGACTGGAGGTGTGAAAAAGAAAAAAGCATAAGAAGAAGGGCAAGGGTAAGGCGCCAAAGGCTTCTGGGAAGCCGAAGGACAAGTCTCAGGATATTTACCTCTAGTGCGGGAAGCGGGTTCATTGGAAATGTGACTGGCGCGAGTACAAGGCGCTCCAGAAGGAGATAAAGGCGGGCAAGGCACCGGCCTCATGTATGTTTGTTATAGAAATAAACATGACTACTTCTAGTTTTAAAAATTGGATTTTTGATTCTGGTTGTGGTACTCACATTTGTACTGATGTGCAGGATCTGCGGATTAGCAGGAAACTGGTTTCAGGGGAGATTGATCTGCGTGTTGGAAATGGGACATCTGTTTCCGTTTTGGCTGTGGGCACTTTTGTTTTGGAACTGCCCTCGGGGCATGTACTTGAACTTTTGGACTGTTATTATGTACCTAGTTTGACTAGGAATATTATTTATGTATCTATGTTAACCTAATATGGGTATACTTTTGTATTTCGAAACACTGGGTGTTTTATATATAAAAATGATATAGAAATTTGCACTGCTGTTGTAAATAATGGTCTTTATATTTTGAATATAAATCAATCTCAACAATATTCTGTAACAAAAAAAAAACTTAAAGTAAGTCATAAAGATGAAACTTATATGTGGCATTGTCGTCTGGGACACATAAACAAGACTCGCATATCCACACTTTTGAAGAGTGGGTACTTGGACGAATTTGATCGAAATTCATATGACATCTGCGAATCTTGCTTATTAGGCAAAATGCCTAAGTCACCTTTTAGCGGTAAAGGTGTACGTGCCACCGAACTGTTAGCCCTTGTTCATAGTGACATTTGGGGCCCATGTCTAGCCAGGCTAGAGGTGGATATGAATACTTCGTAACCTTTACGGATGATGCATCGCGTTATGGTTATGTGTATCTTATGAGACACAAGTCGGAAACTTTTGAGAAATTCAAAGAGTTTCGACACGAAGTTGAAAAACAGACCGGCAAGAGTATTAAGACATTACGGTCAGATCGTGGTGGCGAATACTTGAGCAATGAGTTTCTTGACTACTTGAAAGAACATGGTATTCTTTCACAGTGGACTCCTCCTGGAACACCGTAATTAAACGGTGTGTCCGAACGGAGAAACCGAACTTTGTTAGACATGGTGAGGTCTATGATGAGTCGCGCTGAGCTACCTATTTCCTTCTGGGGATGTGCATTAAACAGTGCAATACTTATTTTGAATAAGGTTCCGTCAAAGTCTGTTCAACAGACTCCGTATGAGATATGGATAGGAAAGAAACCGGGTTTCTCATTCCTGAAGATTTAGGGATTTTGGGCATACGTCAAAAGTTTGGAAGGTACCAAACTTGAACCCAAATCAGATAAAGGCCTATTCGTAGGATATCCTAGGGAAACCAAAGGATATTATTTCTATCACCCACAAGAGAACAAAGTATTTATTGCTCTACATGCGGTTTTCCTTGAGAAGGAATTCCTAAATGCAGTGGTTAGTGGGAGGAAAGTAGAACTCGATGAAAATCGGAGTGATACTGTTCCTGGCATTGAATCCTCAACAGAACATGAACAGTTCATCAGGTATGAAGCTGTACCACAATCTTCGATTACACAAGGACCGCGTAGGTCAGAGAGAGTCAGGAAACAACCTGAGAGGTATGGGTTTCTGATCTCACCTCATGTAGATATTAATCTCATTGAGGATAACGAACCGGCTACGTATGAGGAAGCGATACAAGATATTGATTCTGCTTTATGGCAAGAGGCCATGAAGTCCGAAATGGATTCCATGTATACCAACCAAGTTTGGACACTGGTTGATGCACCAGAAGGCGTAAAGCCTATTGGATGCAAGTGGGTCTTCAAGAAGAAGACCGACATAGATGGCAACGTACAAACGTACAAAGCTAGGCTTGTAGCGAAGGGATATCGTCAACGACATGGTGTCGATTACGACAAGACTTTCTCACCCGTTGCCATGATTAAATCCATTCGGATAATGCTTGCAATAGCTGCATATTTCGATTACGAGATATGGCAGATGGACGTCAAAACCGCTTTCCTTAACGGAAACCTTTTGGAGGATGTTTATATGCAACAGCCTGACGGTTTTGTCGTGCCACGACTTGGAAACAAGGTTTGTAAGTTAAATTGATCCATTTATGGATTGAAGGAAGCATCACGTTCTTGGAACCAACGCTTTGATGAAATCATAAAAGAATATGATTTCGTTCAAAGCGAAGATGATCCTTGTGTATATAAGAAGGTTAGTGGGAGAGCACTGACATTCATTGTCCTTTACGTTGATGATGTATTGCTTATTGGCAATGACATTCCATGTTAACGTCGGTGAAAGCTTAGCTTTCATTGAAATTCTCCATGAAAGATCTAGGAGAAGCAGCCTTTATTTTGGGGAATAAAGATCTACCGGGATAGATCTAGAAAGCTGCTTGGACTCTCCCAGAGTACGTACATTGACAAAGTGTTGAAGAGATTCAACATGGATCAGTCCAAGAGGGGACTGTTGCCACTGTCACATGGCGTCACTCTATCTAAAGCCATGTGTCCTAAAACTCAAGATGAGAGAGACAGCATGAGTCGGATACCATTCGCCTTGGCAGTCGGATCGATCATGTATGCCATGATATATATGCGACCTGATGTCTCATATGCTTTGAGCATGTGTAGTCGCTATCAGGCCGATCCAGGTGAAGGTCACTGGATGGCGGTTAAGAATATCTTTAAGTATCTTAGATGAACTAAATATACTTTCTTAATCTATGGAGATGGAGAACTTGAGGTAATTGGGTATACCGATGCAAGTTTCCAAACCGAAAAAGACGACTGTAAGTCGCAATTAGGGTACATATTTTGTTTGAATAATGGAGCAGTAAGCTGGAAATCTTCCAAACAAGAGACTGTTGCCGATTCAACAACAGAAGCGGAGTATATCACTGTAGCTGAAGCAGCAAATGAGGCAGTTTGGATCTGAAAATTCCTAATTGGATTAGGAGTAGTTCTGTTAGTAGCTGAGCCCGTTCCATTGTATTGTGACAATAACGGGGCTATAGCGCAACCTAAGGAACCGCGGTCTCATCAACGATCCAAGCATGTTCTTCGATGTTTCCATCTGATTCGTGAGATCAAACATCGTGGTGATGTGAAGATTGAGAAGGTAACATCAGAGGAAAACATTGCAGATCCGCTGACGAAAGCCATTCCTCAGCCGAAGTTTGAGCGACATGTACATAGTTCAGGTATTAGATGCTTGAGTGACTGGCTATAGGCCAAGTGGGAGATTGTTGGATAGTTATGACCCATAGCGTCACTATTTGTAAAAGACATTGTGTTTTTGTACAAATTAATTATGTAGCAATGAAATTGCCTTTTATCATTTCGTAATTAGATTACTTAAATGTTTGAATGATGAAAGTCCTTATGATTAGTTCTGGATTGAGATGATATGAGACAATATCAATCCACGACGGTTTAATCATTAAATATCCCTAGTCGTAGTATTATCGAGACTGGACATCGATAATGCGAAATAGACTAGTATCGCACTTGTGCGTGTTATGGAAGCGTAACAACATAGTTCTCATATATTTAAGTATTGGATACTTATGCAAGTGTGATAGAGGTTATGTTTTACCGATGGTACGGAAAACAGCTTCGCTCTGGATAGACCCCTCAGAATCCCATTGGTAGTATGACTATGTGTCTATGGGAGTCCGCATCAGGGTAGGTGTATTTGGTCTTAACCTGAGACTTGCATCGCTAGTACTTGCGACAATCGATACGCTTTGGTTTTGGTCGTCCAGGACTTTAACAAGTTCTGTGTACGCCCCTTCTCGGTTCATTGAGAATTGTAGTGTATTGGGTGTGATGTCAAGACAGAAGTATCACTTCAGTCATATGGAGCTGATGGTCACGCAGGGATACAAAACTGGTTCTCTAAGGGTTGCAACCATCGGGATAATATGACTAGGTCATGATTATCCGATAATAAAGAGACTAGCTGCTTGTGATCCGATATATGCTTCGTACGGGCCAGATATTGTACCAGCCTCAGGCCTTGCATGTGACATCCGATACTGGATCGCAATACGCAATACTACGTATACTACGCCTGTTAAAGATCGTATATTCAATTAAGAATATTTCTGGAGAATTGGGTAGGCATGGCGCTTTGCTAGAAGCCAACCTTGTCTCGTAAATTGGTAAAAACATAGTACTAGGTACGTACGTGTTCGGATAGTCCGACGACCGGATTTACTGCCAACATATCCAGGGATCTCTTGGGTCGCTTCCCGAAGATACACCGATGACGTATGATTCGAGCTAAATTAATCTGGGATTAATTACGGAGAGATTTTATCTAGGATAAAATACTATTTGAAGAGAGAGAAAGATTAATTTGAAATTAATCATTAAAATAATATATATTCGATATATTATACGAAATTAGATTTCGACGTGGAATTAAAATTAAATTTTAATTCAGGCAAACGAGTTAATTTAGAATTAATTCGTTAGCGATGTGAATAGTAATTTTGCTAGGCATAATTATTTAATTAAATTCGATTTAATTACGTCGCAACGGAAGTGTTTGCGGGCCCACTCGCATTTTGAATCAATTGGGGCCCACATGCACATCAAGTGTCACATCACATGTCACCTTAAGTTACTTTTGGTTGATGTGTTTTGGTGGAGTTGGTGGTGAATTTTTCAACACTCCAAAGTGATGGCTTGAGTGACCTTATACCAAACATTTGGTATTAGATATAAATTGATTTTTGAAAATCAAATGTAAGCCTTATCACTTCTCTCTCATTATCGAATTTGGTACAAACAAATACTCTCCCAAATTTTCTTCTTCACTTGACCGAATTTAAAGGAAGAAGTAAATAAGATTTTGTTGCAAAATTTATCAAAGAGCTAACACTCATCAAGGATCATATCAAGGTGTTAGGGAAACCAACTTGAGAGCTTGGAAGCACAAAGTAAAGCTAGGAACTTGTGGTGTCCCTTGGCCGAATTCAACAAGTCATCTTGGAGGAAAATTTTGTTGATCAACGCATCCATAAACCGATCAATGTAAGTGTGTTTCCGCCACTATTCTTTGTTATTCATTCACATTTCTATGATTATTTGATCTTCGGAATAAACCTAGAAACCCAACAGTAAGGCCCACATCAAACATCAGTTTGGGGGCGAGGCCCATGTCAGCATCAGTTGGGGGATGAGTCCCAGGGTCGAGGCCCACATCCACATCGGTTTGGGGGTGAGGCCCACATCAACATCAGTTTTGGGGATGAGTCCCAGGGTCGTGACCCACATCATCAGCAGTTTTGGGGATGTGTCCCAGGGTCGTGACCCACATTATCAGCGGTATTGGATGCATCCCAGGGTCGAGGCCCCCGTTGTCGGTTGTAGTTATTGGGATGCGTCCCAGGATCGAGGTCCACTGCATCATCAGTTTTGGGGATACGTCCCAGGGTCGTGACCCACATTGTCAACGGTATCGGGATGCGTCCCAGGGTCGAGGCCCCCATTGTCGGTTGTAGTTATTGGGATGCATCCCAGGATCGAGGTCCACTGCGTCATCAACTTAGTTCGAAGCAGCAGGCAAGTCAGGTGGAAGCTGGCGAGCCAGGTAAGTAAAAATACATTACACAACTTTAATAGGATTGTCATTGTCACACACTGCACAAGTCCCATAAAGTGGGGGCGACTGTAGGCACTACATTTTGCATGTAAGTCCCTATGATGAGTCTCATTTGGAGACACTACCTTTTAAGTCACGGAAGTCGCAGGAAACGAATGTCGGAAGGGGAAATTCAGAATAAGTATGTCATCGGATTCAATTCACATGTTCACTGCTTTCATTCGTGCTGTATTCGTGAACACGTTCGAACGTCAAGTAGATTGCGGGCGTTCGTGCAACATTCGAATCGGCGTTCGAACGGTGTCGGTACTTCTGGTTTTGTTGCTAGCCTCACGCCCAAGCCCAATTAGCCCACCAAAACCCACCCAAAAATAATTAAAACATTTAAAACATGTCACAAATTAAAATAATATCCTTCCTAAATTAAATAAATCACATCCCAATCTAAATAATTCACATACGTAAATAAACAAATCAAATATATCACCTTCCCAATCAAACCAAGTCTCCTCCCTAACTTAAGAAGTTTTTTCCTTGTGAGACACTAATCAAAATATTAACCCCATAATTACTTGATCCATTCCTATTCAAACCTTAGAAATCCTAGCCTTTGCCTATAAAAAGAAGCCTAAACCAACCTTTCACACCCTAGCACATACATATAAAACACAGAAAATTCTGCAAAACATTAACACCCAAAACTCTTCAAGCTCAATCTCAAAAACACACAGCCTTAAGCCAAGCATAAACGACACAGCCCTAAGACTCAAAAACACACCAACAGATACACAGCAACACTACCACATACAGACCAACCCTTGAACCGAAACCAATAAACATAAAACAGCCCTTAACTGCAGCCTTAAAACAGTCCAAAATAGTCCCCGAATTAACCCAAAACAGCCCTTATTCACCGCAAGAAATAGCAGTAAAACAACAGAAAAACAGCAGCAAAACAGAGGAAACGATGGTTAAAAATAGTGAAGAAGCGAATGAGAGCAGTGGACCGGATGAGTCGTGGAGCATCAACCCTTTCGACGGTCGTGTAACGCACTTTCGAGAGACGACCTAAGAGGTTAGACCTGAGGGCACCCTTCCTTTTATTTATTTTCTTACTTTATTTTGCATTAGTATTGTGGGTTGGTGCATGATGTGATTTCCGGATGAACGGAATATGTGTTCTCTCTTGTGGTATATCGGATGGAAACCCGAACGTAAATTCCGTAGCCGAATCCGAATGGATGGTAGTGCGGTCTGTACTTGGGATACAACGCCACGTACCGCTTGAGAGACACACATATTTCGTTTCATCCAACCTTGTGTTTGAGCATGATTTAATCGTTAGTATGCTATTACTTTCTATGCATTGTGATGTAATGCGCATGGGCTTAGTATGTTAGTCTAAAGGTTCTCAATTTGAGGGGAGAAAAGTCCAAAAGACTACCTTTACGAAAATACTTTCCCGCGCCGGACGAAGTGTGTTTGATTGAATGTGAGATACGTTTAATTGGATATACGGAAGTCCACATTATTGTCTCATTCATTTGTATGCATTGTGATGTAATGAGCATGGGCTTAGTATGTTGGTCTAAAGGTTCTCAATTCGAGGGGAGAAAAGTCCAATAGGCTACCTTTGCGACAATACTTTGTCGCGCCTTTTATTATGTCGTTTACCCTTTGCATATCATTACTCTATTTACGCATGTATTGCATTCTAGTGCGCATGGGCTAACTAGGGTGGATTAAAGGTCCTCTATTCGAGGGAAAATGCCTAAAGGCTACCTTTACCATGATGTTTTGCCGCGCCGAACGAGGTATACTCGATTTAATGGGAATAAGTTCAATCGGGCACACGGGGTCCTACATTGTGCATCTGTGTATGTGTTTCCATCGTCTATCATACATCAGGTCCTATCCCGTTCGAACAGGTTCTCGAATGCTATACGAACGTGAACCTTCTATTTCCCATTCGAATGCGTTTATGAACGCTACTCGAACACACATGCATTTTGTTTCATTAGGTCTTGTCCCGTTCGAACGCGTTCTTAAACGCTATACGAACGTGAACCTTCTATTTACCGTTCGAACGCATTTACGAACGCTACGCGAATGCGCATGTGTTTTGTTTCATCAGGTCTTGTCCCATTCGAACGCGTTCTCAAACGCTATATGAACACGAACCTTCTGTTTACCATTCGAACGCGTTTACGAACACTACTCGAATGCGCATACGTTTTGTTTCATCAGGTCTTGTCCCGTTCGAATGCGTCCTCAAACGCTATACGAACGCGAACCTTCTGTTTACCGTTCGAACACGTTATCGAACGCTATACGAATGTAAACCTTCTGTTTACCGTTCGAAGTCTTTTACTGTTTTCATCCATTTGTATTCCCGCATTCATCTATTTGATGTGTTCGCAAGATTGTGTTCAATCATGATTAGGTTGTTAGGATTTTACTTGTTTCTCAAGCATGATTTAGCCATTAGTATGTTATTCCTCTATGCATGATCTTGTTATCTCCTTTCGCAATAGGTGTTTCTTTATGTTTATGTTTAGGTTGTTATTTATTTTTCGTGTTTGATGATTCAACATGTTCATGAGATTATTGTTTGATATCGTATATTTGTCGTTATGATGATTCATTTTATACATGCGAACTTAGGAGTAGATTATCTTTGGAAATATACGTTGCTTAGGCTTGGTTAGATTATTGCACAAATCATATCATTACAAGTGGCATAAGTAAGGGACCATTCCAAACCCAACGGTTTGAGGTCTTCCCTTACGAGGGGTGAATGCGGCCTTAAATCATTTTCCCGATTAACACCGGGTGGCGACTCCATGCTATTTCTCCGGTTTAGTTCCCCCGTGGGCTATTCCGTACTCCCGACCGGGCCGCGAGCCTGGAACAGCGTCGTCAATTTCTGTGTCCTACAAGGTTTACTATACTTACCAAGTATGTAAACCTTGGCAAGGAACAATCTGAGAATGACAACGTCATGATATTACTCAATGTCAGTTGCGACGCTTTTGCAACAGCACCATGACTAGTCATTCTAATGTCATTAAGTCTTTACCATATTAAAAGATACATTATATTATAGAAACTGCATATATAATTCATAATAATAATGTTTTACAGAAGTATTTATAAAGAAATACAACCGGGAATTGGCACTCTGAGCACCAGCCCCAACAATGTATAGATAAGCCAATCGACCCCCACAGGTATGGATGTTTATGTTATTGCCATGACATGAAGGAAATGTTTGATAGGCCTAATATCTAAGTGTATGTATGGATGTACGTAAGGGTACAAACCTGTAAAAGTATGATTACGTGTATGCAAGTGAATATGTAAATGTATGAGTATATAAACATATATTCGCATGTGTATATATGATGTTACGACAAGTATAGGTCAGGTATATGGAATCGGTATATGAAATAAATCATCGTTTCTAATTTGATATAAGCTAAGCTCTAGTACGTGTGCGATGAGATATGTTTATGAATGGATGCTTCTGATAAGAATTTTGGAAATAAAGTGTATTTGATTGATAATTTAAATATATTAAGATTGTTAAAGGTTATGGTATCAGAATTTGATGTTATGTTCATATGTTTGATGTAAGTGCATATATATACGACGATTCAGATAATAAGCAATGTTTGGCATGTATGTGCTTGTGTATAAGAGGTCGTGTGATGAGTTTGTATCACGTGATATGTGTGCACGTGTGTATGTTTAATTGGGTGATAATTGTAAGTGTTCCTAGAACATGCCAAGATCGTCAAAGAGTGATTTGTGTGTGAATATTAAAGAGAGTTGCGGAAAAACTCACCTTGCTTGGTAGAGAAAATTCAAGACTTTCATGGATGTGTAGAAGCTCCAAGCCTTCAAATTGAATTCCAAACTCATGGAAAAACTCACCTTGCTTGGTAGAATTTTGCAACAAAAATCCATGGGAGAGGAAGCAAGTTCACGCCCATTAAGAGAGAGGAAGAGGAATAGTGTTTTCAAGTTCTAAATTTATGACACAAAATGTTGACTTCCTTTTTAAATACCAAAAAGTGTGAGTTTGAATTGGTTGGAGTGTAGAAAAAACAATCCCAAACTTTCACTCAACCAATTACCAAATTCCATCAAGTGTCAAACACATTGATGTAAGTTGGTGGGCCCACTTTAAATTCAAAATTTAAGTCGGGTAATCCAACACGCAACTTCGTTTGGGCCCGGGTTCGTTTAATTTCAAACTAAATGAATTTACCGTTGCGACATAATTAAATCTTATTTAATTAAATAATTATGCCTCGATGAATTATTACAAAAGTCGCTTACGAATTAATTCTTAATTAATTCATTCGCTCGAATTAAAATCCAATTTTAATTCCACATTGAAATCTAATTTCAATTAATATATCTAATATATTATTTTAGCCCAGTTAAATAAATTAAATAGAAAAATCCAATTTCACTATTAAATTTATTTTACCGATTAATTCCAAATTAACCGTGTTCTCTCTTCTCGACGAATTTAATCCCAGATAAATTTTCGACGCAATTAATCCCATATTAGTTCTTTCTTTGTTAATTAATCCCAGATTAATTCTCGCCGTAATTAATCCCAGATTAATTTTCTCTCTCATAATTAATCCTAGATTAATTTTCTGTTCGAGTCAAATCTAATCGGTGAATCTTTGGGAAGCCACCCAAGAGATCCCTGGATATGTTGGCAGTAAATACAGTTATCAGACTATCCGAACACGTGCATACCCGGTACCACGTTCTTACCGATTTACAAGACATGGTTAGCTTATAGCAAAGCACCGTGCCTACCCAATTCTCCAGAAATATTCTTCTACGAAATACAATATCTTTGTCAGGCGTAGTATACATAGTATTACGTATAAGGATCCAGATTCGATATCACAAGCTAGGCCTAGGGCTGGAATTGTGTCTGCCCCGTAAGAAGCAAATATTGGATCTCTGGTAACTAGTCTCTATAATCGGATAATCATGACCTAGTCATATTATCCCGATGACTGCAGTACTTAAGAGTACTATTTCCGTATCCTACGTGATCATCATCTCCATATGACTGAAGTGATACTTCCATCTTGACATCACACCCAATATACTATGATTCTCAGTATACCCAGATGAGATGTACACAGAACCTGTTAAAGCCCCGGACGACCAAAACCAAAGTATACTGATTGTCGCAAGTATTAGCGATGCAAGTCTCAAGTTAAGACAAAATACACCTACCCTGATTCAGATTCCCATAGACACATAGTCATACTACCAATGGGATTCCGATGGGTCTATCCAGAGAGAAGTTGTTTCCGTACCTGTAGGCACTGCATTTTGCATATAAGTCCCGAAGTCTCGTATGGAGGCACTATCTTTTAAGTCGCGAAAGTCACAAGAAACAGACGTTGGAAGGGGAAATTCAGAATAAGTATGTCATCGGATTCAATTCACATGTTCACTGCTTTCGTTCGTGCTGCGTTCATGAACACGTTCGAACGTCAAGAAGATTGTGGGCGTTCTTGCAGCGTTCGAATCGGCATTCGAATGGTGTCGGTACTTCTGGTTTTGTTGCTAGCCTCACGTCCAAGCCCATTTAGCCCACCAAAGCCCATCCAAAATAATTAAAATATTTAAAACATGTCACAAATTAAAATAATATCCTTCCTAAATTGAATAAATCACATCCCAAATCAAATCCAATCTAAATAATCACCTACCTAAATAAAAGAAATCTCATGCCTAATTAAATAAATCAAATATATGATATTCCTAATCTAGCCAAATCTGGTACCTAATTAAAAAGATGTTTTCCTTATGAAATACTAATTAATGGATATCACCTTCATTAACAAATCTCATTCCTTTTCAAACAAGAAAACCCTAGCCTTTTCCTATAAAAGAGACACAAATCCAACCTCTCACACCCTAGCTCATTCACACAAAAAACAATTCCTAGCATTCACGCATAACTCAAAAAAAAAAAATTAAAAGAGAGTCCATGCCCAATACAAGCAAGAAGCAACAAGAAATAATTCTCTTCTCCTCCTTCCTCCATTGCCGAAAATACTAAACCAAAACATCCCCATTGCCGCACAAATACAACCTGAAACTGTCCCCTATTATCACCGAAAACAGTCCCTAATAACAGCCCCTTACATCATCGAAAATCACCCCTAAAACTGCACTAACACCACCAAAAAACACCATCAAAACAGTGACCTTGTTATCGTAAAAATAGTAGCCTTTTGCCACAAAATAGTGACTGAAAAACAGTACCAAAATAGCAGCAAAACGGAGTGAAAACAGCGGCCCAAACGATGAAACAGCGAAATGAAGCAGTGGACCAGTGAACCGGAGGAGTTACGGAGCGTTAACCCTTCCGACGATCATGTACCGGAGCGAAATGTCATATTTGGACTTTATGGAAATGGTTTTAGGCCCAATTGGATCCAACCCAATTGTCCAAAACCAAACTTGGCCCAACCAAGCCAATTAAGCCCAATTACAACAATCCAAATTACATATGAATTCAGTTAAAGTGTAATCACCATAATTAATTAATTAACCTAATGTTTCCAAAACATCAATTTAATCTAATTAATCATGCCTAATTCCCAAATTCATGTCCAACACAAAATTGGGGCAAAATCAATTCTCCAACGACATGCATAAATCACGGCCAAGGCAATAAAAAATCATCAATTTGATTTCAATACAATTTAAATCAACATTCAATATTTCTATCATGCCATCAACACATCCAATATTTTAAATTTTGAAAATCCACCATGAGTTTTATCTAGGGTGCATTCGGCCAAGCTAAGGAAATTAGGGAAAATTTTATCCAATTCATTTTCTCAATTCCTAAGATGTACAAATCCAATTCAACATCATCCAAGCTCAACCAAACCATCAATTTAAGAAAATACATACTCCAAGCATAAATTCCCAAATTAAAGTCCATAAACCGTAGATTTTCAAATCAAACTTAGATGGCTCTGATACCATTGTAAGTGTTCCTAGAACATGCCAAGATCGTCTAAGTGTGATTTGTGTGTGAATATTAAAGAGAGTTGAGGAAAAACTCGCATTGCTTGGTAGAGAAAATTCAAGACTTTCATGGATGTGTAGAAGCTCCAAGCCTTCAAATTGAATTCCAAACTCATGGATTAGTTTCCCTATCACTTCATTTGACTCTTTAAAGTGCTAGCTATGTAGAATTTTGCAACAAAATTCCATGGGAGAGGAAGCAAGTTCACGCCCATTAAGAGAGAGGAAGAGGAATATTGTTTTCAAGTTCTAAACTTATGACACAAAATGTTGACTTCCTTTTTAAATACCAAAAAGTGTGAGTTGGAATTGGTTGGAGTGTAAAAAATAAATCCCAAGCTTTCACTCAACCAATTACCAAATTTCATCAAGTGCCAAAAACATTGATGTAAGTTGGTGGGCCCCAGTTTAAATTCAAAATTTAAGTCGGGCAATCCAACACGCAACTTCGCTTGGGCCCGGGTTCTTTTAATTTCGAACTAAATGAATTTACCGTTGCGATATAATTAAATCTAATTTAATTAAATAATTATGCCTCGCAGAATTATTCCAAAAGTCGCTTACGAATTAATTCTAAATTAATTCATTCGCTCGAATTAAAATCCAATTTTAATTCCGCATTGAAATCTAATTTCAATTAATATATCTAATATATTATTTTAGCCCAATTAAATAAATTAAATAGAAAAATCCAATTTCACTATTCAAAATCTTTGACGCTGTAATTAATCCCAGATTAATTTTCTCTCTCATAATTAATCCTAGATTAATTTTCTGTTCGAGTCAAATCTCATCGGTGAATCTTTGGGAAGCGACCCAAGAGATGCCTGGATATGTTGGTAGTAAATACGGTTATCGGACTATCTGAACACGTGCGTACCCGGTACCACGTTCTTATCGATTTATAAGACATGGTTGGCTTCTAGCAAAGCACCGTGCCTACCCAATTCTCCAGACATATTCTTCTACGAAATACAAGATCTTTGTCAGGTGTAGTATACATAGTATTGCGTATAACGATCTAGTATCGATATCACATGATAGGCCTAGGGCTGGAATTGTGTCTGCCCCGTACGAAGCATATATCGGATCTCTGGTAACTAGTCTCTATAATCGGATAATCATGACCTAGTCATATTATCCCGATGACTGCAGTATTTAAGAGTACTAGTTTTGTATCCTACGTGATCATCATCTCCATATGTGTTGGATAATATGACCCATAGCGTCACTATTTGTACAGATCACGGTGTTGTTGTACAAATTAACTATGTGACAAGGAAATTGCACTCTCATCATTTGTGATTAGATCACCATAGATGTATAAATGAAGAGAGGTCCATATGATTAGTTCCTGGATTGAGATGATATGAGACAGTATCAGTCCACGAAGGATTAATCATTAAATATCCCTAGCCGGAGTATTATCGAGATAGGACATCGATAATACGGAATAGGCTAGTATTGCACTTGTGCGCGTTGTGAGGGCACAACGGCATAGTTCTCATATATATAAGTATTGGATACTTATGCAAGTGCGATAGGAGGTTGTGTTTCATCGATGGTACAGGAAACAGCTTCGCTCTGGATAGACCCTTCGGAATCCCATTGGTATTATGACTATGTGTCTATGGGAGGCCGAAATCAAGGTAGGTGTGTATAGTCTTAACCTGAGACTTACATCGATAATACTTACGATAATCGATAGACTTTGGTCTTGGTGGTACAGGGCTTTAACCGGTTCTGCGTACACCACTTCTGGGTTTATCAGAGAGTCGTAGTGTATTGGGTGTGATGTCAAGACGGAAGTATCACTTCAGTCATAGTGGAGATGATGTCACGCAGGATACGGTATTAGTGCTCTTAAGTGTTGCGCAACCATCAGGATATTATGACTAGGTCATGCATATCCGATTATAGAGACTAGTTACCAGACATCCGACATGTGCTTCGGACGGGGCAGACACTTATCCAGCCCCAGCCCTAGCACGTGACTATCCGATACTGGGCTGATATGCACAATACTACGGTATACTACGCTTGATACAGATCTATATATTCCTGTAAGAATATTTCTGGAGAATTGGGTAGGCATGGCGCTTTGCTAGAAGCCAACCTTGTCTTGTAAATCGGTATAAACGTAGTACGAGGTGCTTACGTGTTCGGATAGTCTGACGACCGTATTTACTGCCAACATATCCGGAGATCTCATGGGTCGGTTCCTGAAGATTCACCGATGACGTATGACTCGCACTTTAATTAATCTGGGATTAATTCGATGAGAGAGAAAATTAATCTGGGATTAATTACGGAGATATTTTATCTCGGATAAAATATCGTTAAAGAGAGAGAACGATTAATTTGGAATTAATCGATAAAATAATATATTTGATATATTATAACGAAATTAGATTTCGACGCGGAATTGAAATTAGATTTTAATTCGGGCAAACGAATTAATTTAGAATTAATTCGTTAGCGACGTGAATAGTGAATTCGCTAGGCGTAATCATTTAATTATGACGTAACGGAAAATTCGTTAATTTGGAATTAGCGAACCCGAGCCCGGGATTGTTTGCGAGCGCATTCGCATTTCGAATTCAAGTGCGGCACGCAAGTCAAATCAAGCGTCAAATCACAAGTCACATCAAGCTTCAAATCACATGTCACTTTGAGTGATGTGACATTTGAGTGATTGATGTGAGTTGATGTGAGATGAAAGGAAGCATTAAATGCTTTGCTTTTTGAAATTGAAAATGGTAAATGACTTATTTAATTTTTGGAAAATATAAATAAACCTTTTACATTTTTTCTTTTTCTAATTCATTCTCTCTCTCTCTTTTTACGGTATTAGGTTTTGGAAACCTTTCCCTCCTCTCTTTCCTCTCTTCTTCCTCACGCCCAAGGGGCTGCTGCCTTCCTTTTTTTTTCTGGTTCAAGACCGAATGCAGTAAAGGGAGAAAAGAAGTAATCTTGTTGCAAGATAAAAGTGCTAGCACACTCATGGAGACATATCAAGGTGATAGGGAAGTGATTTCATGAGCTTGGAATCCATTGTTGAAGCTTGGAGCTCGAAGATGAAGATGGAGTCCACAAACCCACCATGACCGAATCTTGAAGCCCAAACCAGTGGGTTTACCGTGAGCATGACAGAAGAGGAGAAGGCAGTGCGTTCGTGGTTCATCTTCGGAGCATCCAACGATCATTGTGAGTCTTTTCCGCACCTCATATGATATGTATTCAACTCGTTTTTGCATGATTTATGATCTTGGGACTTGATTGAAACTCAACAATAGTATCTTGAGCCATTTGTGCATAAAACGAATTTAGGGTTCTTAGCAAACTTTGGGCCTTTTTGATTTAAGCATGATTTTGACAAATTGTTTATTTAAGAATGTTTGTATATGAATAACTTAGAGTTATATGTAATCAATTTGAAGAAAAATTAATTGGATTGATTTTCCCCAATTTGCTTATTGTTGGCCAAAACTTTAATTTGGGTAAACTCAATTTGAGCATCAAATGATTAAATTGTTTAGTATAGTATGCTTGAATGAGGTTGAATTGATGTTGTGCATAATCAATTTCATGAAATTTGGTTGGATCCATTTTTCCCCAAATTTTGGGCATGACAAATTTGGGTAAACTTGATTTTGAGCATGTTTAATGATATTGGATGATTTAGAATGCTTAAATTTTGTTTAATTGATGATTGATTAGATCAATTTGATGAAAAAGTGTTTGGAACAATTTTCCCCAATTTGCTTGTGATGGCCGAAAATATGAACCCTAATTTTGTCTTGGATTTTTGATTTTTTGTTCATTGGATGACTTGCAAATCATTAGGGGATGTTGAATTTATGTTTGATTGGGTTCAATTGGATTGAATTTGATTTGGGCATAATTTCCCTCTTTGGCCGAGACACTTGAAGCATGAAATTTGGTTTGATTTTGATTTAATTATGTTGGACATGATTAATTGATGATAAGCATGATTAATTGGACAAATTTAGTGTTTTGGAAACTTTGATTTGGGTAATTAATAATGCTATACACTTTAGGTAATTTAATTGGAAAATTGGAATTTTTGAAATTAAATTATTGGGCCTTAAAATTAGATTTGGGCTTTTAAGTTGTTATTGGGTTTATTGGACTTTGTTGTACAAAGTTGGTTTAGGCCAAAATGGGTTGGATCCAATTAGGCCCAAAACCGCTTCCAAAAGGCCCAAATGCGACTAATGAACCTTTAACGTTTAATTGGGCCTAATGGGCCTAAATTAATTTATGGGCTTATGGGGTAACTCCCGGATTGGACTTTGGTTGCGGGTTTGACCCGAGTTGACCAAAAGTCCACGCCTCAAGAAATTAATTAAAAGCCCATTGGACTTTAATTAAATTAATATTGGATATTAATCGGGCTTTGAGACCCGTAACGATTAAATTTGGAATTTAAGTCGTAAAGCTTTATTTTATAAAGTGTAATATTTAATTTGGAATTAAATAATGAATTAGAATTAAATGCGTATTAAATTGGATTTAATCATGTAATTTAATTTTAATTCGGGAATTCGTACTTTAAGTACTTGTTCGCAATACGAGTTTGACTCGAACAAAATCAAATCTTTGTTTGAACATTGGATGATCACTAATTATCAGATTAATTAATTTGATTAGATTGATTGATAACATGCTTGTATGAATACATGGTTGTGATGTTTGAATAATGTATATCGGATGGATATTAGTCGGGTGGGGCGATTTTGGAAATTGTAATAAATTTGATTTATTAATTGGACCTGCGAGTCCAGCCTTATCTCCTATTTCTTTGTATTCTCTTCTCACCTATTCCCCTCAATGTAAATGAGGTTTCTTTAGAAGTGTAGTGTAACGGGTAGAAGAAATATTTGTGCTAGCTTGGAGAGAGAAAGTGAGAGATTTGATCTAGGATCAATGTGTAAAATATCCATCCGCATATCATTATTATTTTATCATATGCGCTTTATTATGTCTTTAGAATGCATGTTTAAGGGTGTATGATGATGAGACCTTAACAAAGATAATAAATTGGTTGCCAATTTGCACGCGAAAAACCCTCGTTAAATATCAAGCGTTTATTTTCCTTCCATTGAGTGATTCTTACTCAAGATCCGAGATTGGCAGGGGTTGTTGGCCAAAGTCAAGCCCTTGTCCGTCGAAGATGTGTTTTATCACGAGGCTTTGTTCCATATCGGTGTCGTGTCCAAGTTGTGGTTTGTTGGCCAAAGTGAAGACCACTTCTTGTCCATTGACATTAATTACGAAGCTTCCATGTCAATGGGTCCGCGCTTGACTGGGATCACTAGGTTTGTTGTGCCAAAGCCAAGGCCTAGTTGATTCAGAGGAAAAAGGTTAGGGTATATATTCGATATATAGGCATATATATGATATATGTTTAGGACTTGGATGTCCACCTACTGGATCTAGGAATTGGATTGGATCCAATTGATCTTAGAGATCTACCTAGTTAATTATCATACAATTTGTTGGCCAAAGTCAAGATTGTGTGATATTTAACGGGATCCTAGCCCACTAGGAAACACGGTTTCCCGAGTACTCGACAGAGGGTTAGAGGCTCGACGAAAAATAGTGGGAGGCAAGAATTGAATTTGCAATACTCGTTCAATTACTCGCCATACGCGCTCATTTAAATTATTTCGTCATTAGATTAAATGTTAGTTAGACTAATATTTAAATTGTTGTTTTAATAAACAGTTGGACTGTATTATACTTGATTATATATAATTGGATTATATTAATCAATATATTTGAATTAATTAATTTCAGTTTACAGTTGATTTTATAATTGGATTATAGTAATCAATGTAATTGAGGTTAATTAATTTAGATTATATTTGATTATATAGTTGGACTATTATAATCATTATAATATATATAGTACCACTAATCGTCGATTAAATAGTTGGACTATTGTAATCAAGATAAAATTGAAAAGTTGGATATTTAAAATATAATCTGGGATTAAAATATTTTAAATGATTTAATTTTCAAATTGGGAATAAATAATAGGTTATTTTATTTGATAAAATAACTTATTATACCTTAAGCCCAAAATTAAGCAAAATAAGTAGAGCATAAAATCTTTGGAAGATTTATGTGATGATGACTTTAATGCTTAATTTAATATACTTGTCATAAATCTAATTTTAGATTTAAGAAGTATTAAAATTGCAATTTATAATTCTTGGAGAATTAATTGACTATTCTAGAGGAGATAAAGTCAAAGTTTGCAATTGGGCATGTAGCACGAGGTGCACATCGTTTCGATATTCCGAAACCCAAGGCTTGGCCAAAGGTTTGTGAAATATTAAAAGGATAATTGGCATATCCCAAAGTGACTACCATTTGGATATGGAAGATACGAAGGAATTAAAGAAAGGGCGAGGCTCTAACTTTAAAAATTGGATTTTAAATACTTAGTGTGGTACATAAAATATATGTATTTATGTGCCAATATAGGTTATCCTAAGGGAAACCATAAGTATAGTACTTATAAATCTCACATGAGAACAATGTGATTGTTGCTCACCATGCGGTTTTTCCTGAGAGGAATACCGATATGCAGTGGTCAGTGGGAGGATAGTGATACTCGATGAAAATCGGAGTAATACTGTTCAAGGCACAAGGTCCGTAATGGAACACAAATAATTCATCAATGATGAATTTATACCATTAATCTTCGAATACACAAGAACCGCGTAGATCGGAGAGAGTCAGAAAACAACCTAGGGTATGGGTTTCTGATCTCACCTCATAAAGATGTTAATCTTTTAAGGTATACCAACTGATTACGTATGAGGTAGTGATACAAGGTATCGACTCCCTATTATGACAAAGTGTCATGAATCCAAAATGGATTCCATGTATATCAACAAGTTTGGATACTAGTTGTTGTACCACAAGGCATTGTGCCTATTGGTACATTAAACGTCTTCAAGGAAGACATACATGGAAGGCAACATACCAACGTACAAAGCTGGGCTTTTGACCGAAAGGTATCGTTATCAAAATTGTGTTAATAACGGTTCAACCTTTTACCTGTTGCCATGGTAAATCCATTTTGAATATGCTTGTTGATAACTGCATATTTCATTTATGAAATGTGTCAGTTGCAGATTAAAATCGCTTTCCTGAAAAGGAAACCTTTTGGAGGATGCTTACAACATCCTGACGATTTTGTATAACCGACAAACAAGGTTTACGGGTTATTCGATCCATGTTTGGATTGGAACAAGCATAAGGTTCTTGGAACTGACGTTTTTAAATAATCATAATGGTTTATGATTTGACTCAAAACGAAATAATTCTTGTGTATATAAGGAGGTTAGTGGGAGGGCACTGACAATGAAATTCCCATAAAGCAATTGGTGAAAGCTTGGCTTTCATAGATATTCTTTCATAGAAATTCTCCGTAGAATTCTGGGGAGTAACAACCTTTATTCAAGGAATAAAGATCTACAGGGATAGATTTGGAGTTGTTAACACTCTCTGGAAATTGTACATTTAAAATGTACTTGTATTGGTGTCTCATACGCTTCGAGCATATGGAGTCACAATCGGGTCAATCCAAGAGATAGTCACTGGATTGAAGATTAAGAACATCTGTTAGTATCTGAGAGAACTAAAGATGTTGTCTTAAACTATGGAGATGGAGAACTTGAAGTGACTGGGATCACTGCTGCAAGTTTCCAAACAATTAAATATTGTGGTACTATAAAGTTTGAACACTGGGACAGTGAGCTGGAAATCTTCCGAGCAAGATAACTGTTGCCGAATAAACAACAAATGCGGATTATTGCTGCAGCTGAGGTAGCAATAGAAGCCATTTGGATCGAAAATAAATCTAACGAAATTAGATTTCAACGCGGAATTGAAATTAGATTTTAATTCGGGCGAACGAATTAATTTAGAATTAATTCGTTAGCGACGTGAATAGTGAATTCGCTAGGCGTAATCATTTAATTATGACGCAACGGAAAATTCGTTAATTTGGAATTAGCGAACCCGAGCCCGGGATTGTTTGCGAGCGCATTCGCATTTCGAATTCGAGTGCGGCACGCAAGTCAAATCAAGCGTCAAATCGCAAGTCACATCAAGCTTCAAATCACATGTCACTTTGAGTGATGTGACATTTGAGTGATTGATGTGAGATGAAAGGAAGCATTAAATGCTTTGCTTTTTGAAATTGAAAATGGTAAATGACTTATTTAATTTTTGGAAAATATAAATAAACCTTTTACATTTTTTCTTTTTCTAATTCATTCTCTTTCTCTCTTTTTACGGTATTAGGTTTTGGAAACCTTTCCCTCCTCTCTTTCCTCTCTTCTTCCTCACGCCCAAGGGGCTGCTGCCTTCCTTTTTTTTTCTGGTTCAAGACCGAATGCAGTAAAGGGAGAAAAGAAGTAATCTTGTTGCAAGATAAAAGTGCTAGCACACTCATGGAGACATATCAAGGTGATAGGGAAGTGATTTCATGAGCTTGGAATCCATTGTTGAAGCTTGGAGCTCGAAGATGAAGATGGAGTCCACAAACCCACCATGACCGAATCTTGAAGCCCAAACCAGTGGGTTTACCGTGAGCATGACAGAAGAGGAGAAGGCAGTGCGTTCGTGGTTCATCTTCGGAGCATCCAACCGATCATTGTGAGTCTTTTCCGCACCTCATATGATATGTATTCAACTCGTTTTTGCATGATTTATGGTCTTGGGACTTGATTGAAACTCAACAATATGACTGAAGTGATACTTTCATCTTGACATCACACTCAATACACTACGATTCTCAGTATACCCAGAAGAGGCGTACACAGAACCTGTTAAAGCCCCGGATGACCAAAACTAAAGTATATTGATTGTCGTAAGTATTAACGATGCAAGTCTCAGGTTAAGACCAAATACACCTACCCTGATTCGGATTCCCATAGACACATAGTCATACTACCAATGGGATTCCGAGGGGTCTATCCAGAGCGAAGCTGCTTCCGTACCATCGGTAAACAGAACCTCCTATTACACTTGCATAAGTATCCAATACCCAAATATATGAGAATTATGTTGTTACGCTTCCATAACACGCACAAGTGTAATACTAGCTTATTCTGCATTATCGATATCCAGTCTCGATAATACTACGACTAGTGATATTTAATGATTAAACCTTACCTGGATTAATATTGTCTCAATCTTATTAATCTGGTACTAATCATATGAACTTTTATCATTTATATATCTCGGTAATCCAATTACAAATGATAAAAGAGCAATTTCCTTTGTCACATAGTTAATTTGTACAACAACACCATGTTCTGTACAAATAGTGATGTTATGGGTCATAATTGTCCAACAATAATTTCGTGGTGTAGTAGTCGAGCTAGTTAGGAATCCGTTCGGACGGAATTCATCTCATACCTATTCTAAAATAGGTAATGAGTCTCGTACAAGCATTGTTTGTATAAGCCAATCGTATGTATATGTTATTGAATGATGTGATCTTTGATGTGTCGGTTGTTGTGTGTGATTTGTGGTTGGTTGCTTGATGTTTGTAAATATATTTGAGTGTATGTATGTGTATGATAGAACTCGTGTTATATATGGATCGTGTATGCTTATTGAAATGAATAGGTGATTTGAAAACGATGAGAATATCATAGGTTATAAAGCGTGTTTATCAAGCTGTAATGGTATGTACGTATATGTATAAGAATTATGGTATTGTATTTGCATGTATATAAGAGAAGTATGTTTTTAATTGAAGGAAGTGTGATTGTTTTATCGATTTGATGATATTTCAAATATGGATATTTGTGATAAAATTATAGATGTATGACTTCATTTTTCACGTGATTGAAGTGGAATTAATGTTAAATGATATAATATATGGTATTCGAGTTTTCCTTTGTATGCTTTGAATGTTAGTTATGAGATTGGCATGTATGTAGACATGAAAATATGAAACCTTGACGTAAATAAAGTATAAATGATAATGAAAGTTGAAATCTCTTAACTCGTCGTAACTTAGTAAATTTGACAAAACTTCTAATGTGGTAGACTTATATGATTTGTTTGCGTGTAGTGTTAGCATGGTTACTTACTGAGTTTTTATAACTCACACTAAACCAGTTTGTTAGTTTTGCAGGTGGCTACCTAATGGGTCAACCATTTCAACTTTGGAAGGCATTTTTGAGGCGCGGATCACCCAATCGGCAGTCACCCTCGCAAGTGTCCTGGAAAAGGGTTTAGAGGCCTAGGAGTTGTGAATGATGTTCTGTTGTTTTTGTTAGGGTTGATGCTTAGAGTGCCAATCCAGATCGTATTTATGTCCGATTCATAAATATGAGCAATTCTATTTTCCATAATATTACTAATTTAATGGTAGCACCCTTGTCTTTTATACACTTATTCGATCTAATTATGTTTAGATATCCGATTATGATTAGATCGAAACTAAATCTGGTTTAGTGATACATTTATATTAGACAAAGACCCTAGAATTTACAATCTAGTGCGCAGTTACAACGTAGTTTGTAATTGACATTGGGAAGCCCATTATAAGATGTATATCCTTAAATAAAGTTCATGGTCATGATTTACTAACACGGGTCGGTTAGTAAAATCCGCTGAGGCCAGTACATGTCGTATATCGAGACTTGGTCCGATGGTTTATCCCAGTGAATCATGGTTCTCGGGAGACTTGTATAGACATGTAGGTGTTTATTTGATAAGACACTGAATGACTCATTGAAGATTTCCTAATATATGGTACACCAACATCAATAGGAATATTCTGAGTTGAACGAGCATATTAGCCCTTCGACTTGAGATACCACAGTGGGATATATAAGTTATCCTCCACACTTTGATGGCAGTCACGTCACCAATCTATTTAGATCAGACCTCCGCATATTTGTTGGGTGTGGATTGATGCTCATGATATCCAGTGCGTATAAAGAGAAGATCCGTCAGTCCTGTGTATAGGGCATAGGCATCCGCACATGTTTACAATCTAGTAAATCCATGGCCGTGGTATAACTTCAGAAATCAGTTCCGAGTGTTATTTAGAGATCGTAAATTGAAAATCGACTATATTATACTGAACGAATTTGACGTTCTCATCTATATCCCAGGTATAATATAGATAGCATGTGACGGATGGATTATACGTATGCAATGACCTCGGCTTGCATAGTTTAGCGAGATTATCTGTGGTCGTCATATTCTATGAGTGGGTGAATTATAGACACAAAATTGGATTTCGTGACGGATAAACCTAAACTTAGAGAGTCCCACAATATGAAGTAGACTCGTTGAGCACTTGGGCAACGCGATATGAATAATACAGATTATTCATAATACTTCATCGGATTAAATGAGTTAATTCGAATCGTTTAATCGGTTAAACGATAACATGCATAAGGGCATTTTTGGTCAACAGTAATTAATATGTATTTATATTTGATACAAAATTTGATTTGATACATATTAATTATTTTTCAAATGAGATTTTGACACATGCCATTAATATATGTATTTGTTATTTAATGTAAATAAAATACATATATAATAATAATTATATTAATTAATTATTTACATATTTAATTGTTAAGTATTTGAATAATTAATTGATAAACTTTTTCATAATTGTTAAGAAATATGTTTAATTATTATTTGAACACATGGCATGTTTTTATTAAGCTAATTGTGTGTGAATTTGATTGGCCTCCAAAAAGCTTAATATAATTTAATTAGATTTAATTACAAAAAATGACCATAATACCCCTAAATGACGGCAATGCAATTTTAAAAAGGGAAATATTTTCTTCTTCTTTTATTCATCATAAATGGCCGACCAAAACACCATAAAAAGGCTCTCAATTTTGGTTTGAAGAAATTATGAAGAAATGAAGGAAAATCAAGAAAAAAGGGTAAGGATTAAGGAGATTTAAGGTAATTCTTCAAAACCCTATGCTTGGAAATTTAATTTCTTGTTTCTTGATGATTTAGAAAGGTTCTAGCGTTCCTTCAATTATGAAAAATTGGGGCTTTTGGTTGTTGATGATGGATTGGAAGCTAATGAAGCATGTGTGAAGTGTATTGGATGGAATTAGTGTAATTAGTATACAATTTATTCATTTGATGACATGGTGCCATTCTAGAGTGTTATGACCACTCTTATATCACCTAGAATTGTTCTTGGGTTGTTCATATGTGGTGACTTGATTTGTTATATTGATTAATTGATTTAATCTTGAAAACATGGATTTAAAGCATGAAAAATCTTAATTTTCGGTTCTGGATCAGATCTGTTCAAACTGGAAATTTTGTGATGCAAATAATGTGTTATGAATGTATTGGATGTGTTTTCGGAGTTGGAACAATTACCGAAAAGTGTTTCGAAGTTGAAATAAGCGAAAACGGTTAAAAACAGCGTTACCGGGTGACTATTGAGCCAACCGGGTGACGTCTATCCAAACAGTGAGTTCGTCACTGTTCGAGTAGCCCACGAACTGCCCTAACACTATTGGGGCTTACCTGGGCAGTCTCCATAAGTGTTGGGTGGTCGGTTCGGTCAAAAACTCATTTTGCATCATTTTACGAAAAACATTTTTCGTAAAAGTTTCGTGACGTTTCATATATATTTATGTCGTTATTTTATATCGAATAAATAGGTTTAGGTGAAATATGAATAAATTATTCATATTAGATATTGAATAATTTATTCGGTAATTTGAAAAAGTTTTAAATTTACGATTTCGCCCGAACCGCGCTTCCGTCGCCCCCATCGCCCAAATCCCCAACAAAATTTATATCAAAGCAGGTCTAATGCTTCATCCATTACATTATTCATGCTTGATATTTGATATTTAATCCAATTTTAATGTTTGCACATGCATATAATCTATATATGTTTCTTGACTTTTCGATTTCACGCTAACGGGGAATGTAACGGAATTTTAATCGTTAAATTAAGTTATGTCTTCTATAGGTAGAATTGAATTATTTAGAAAATTATTTAGATTAAAATTCTGCATTAGATGTAGAGTATAGCTTCCTGAGGAAAATCCCCGCTTAGAAATAAGGCTATAAAGTGACGTGTATTGGATACATCTTTCTTGGTCCGTCTTGTCAGTACGATTTATAGGTATCTTTCTATAACTGCATCCGATATCGTGCCAAAGCTGTGAGGGTGTAGGTTATGGGATTTTATCCATGCCGGTTGTATACTGATACTGGACAAATTCATCTGAAAGTGGAAATCCTGAACGTGCTAAAGCTGTCAGGACTACATCGGTAGCTTGAGTTTGTCATTGACAAGTGGAGCCTTGATACGCCTCCTTGTGAATGTGCCAAAGCTGTCATAACGAGAAACGGTCAGGACCAAAGTCAGAAGTCATTGGTGAGTGATTGATAATGAGTTGTCTACCTAATGAATATACGTAGGCGAGATCGTGCCATAGTTGTGAGTCGAAATATATTCATGGGATCCTATTCTCACAATGGAATTCGATTTAATTATTGAATTCCTGTTCTCCATTCGGGATTATGGTATTACGAAAAGTAGTGGGAAACATTGCTGGGTTAAAAATCCATAATAAAAGCAGTGCGTAATTTTATGGAAAATTCTGCTTCATTTTCTTTTTATTCTATATTGTTTATAGAATTATACTTCTAATCCACTGTATGCTTATTACTTGAAAAGGTTTTCTGACTTTACTTATGGTTGCGTAATTCTAGGATAGGTTCTAGAAAGACAGTAGACTTAGATATTGTTAGATTAGTTGAAACCATCGGGAACTGTTGTTCCGATTTTCTTGAAAATCAAGATGGTTTGTGACTTAGTTTCTAAGTCACGATTAGGTAATCTAAATAGAAAATATGTTTTGGATATAGTTATCTAGTAAGAATAGTTTCTTATGCAGTAAAAATTGACTTGAATTAGTTCATGTCTCGAGATTCTTGACTGGCATTAAGAAAACCTCATTAGTATTTGTTTATTTTATAATGACGTTTTTTGGCTTTAGTGACTTTTAGAAGTCACGTGTCTGACACAGTTTGCTAATATATCATTTGCAATTGTTGTGAATAATTGAACACAAATTATAAAGCTTAAGAAATGAGATATGTATAGTTGTGTATAGAGAATATTGATTCTCACAATACGAAAACTGTAGGTATTTGATACCCGATCACCCGTCTAGTTATTTAAAATAATATTTAATAACTGTTTTGATATTTGATATCAGAACTTGTGACTATTGGATAGTTACTTGTTCTATATAAACAGTTGTTACATATTTTAATATGACTAATAGTGTCATTAATGAAAAGATAAATATTAAGAAAAATATTCAATTAACTAAATAACTTAGAACAGTGCTTTATGAGATTTTATCGCTTAAGCATTAGATGCTTGTTCCTTATGGTAAAGGATGGTCTGATATGAGTTCACACCATATATCCTTATCCATTTAATTAATATTGTATTCAAGATGTGATTATCTTATTTAACCAATGATTGTCATTGGACCACAAGATTTATTAGACTAATACATTAGATGTATGTAGTTAATAAATTAGTAATTGCCTTAAATAGTTTTCTTTACTCCGTAACTTAGTTAATGAATTGTCATGACTGAGTTGCGTGTTTCATCAGAACATGTTGAATATCTTGAATGGTTCGAGAACTTTCAATATGTTTTTTGATGAAACGCGGATAGAATATTTTGAATGGTTCAAAGATATTCCATTTGTAGTGTTGAAAACTATATTTTTAAAATTCATTGTGAATCTTTGAATTGTTCAAAGATGTTTGATATGATCAAACATATGAGTTTAAGTCAATTAGTTCTAAAGTTATTTAATGAATGTGATTCTTACTCAATATTAAACTTCCACAATTCCATCTTGATGGAACTGGTCAGTGGGAGTGATTGAATATTATATGATTTGATTCGTTGATATTGAGTGTTACCGAATTAGTTTCGATACTCTTGGGGTTATGCTCCAGTGACACTAATTCATCTCTTTAATTAAGATTCCATTCGTTTCTAAAGTTACATATATGATATGTATAGTAGAAAATTCGAATCTTGAAAAGTTTTAGATTTGAAACTTTCTTTTGTATAATTTTTATATAATTGAAAGTACTTACATCTCGGAGATACAAGTAAGGTTTATCATTTATTCTATTTAATAGAATATTATATTCTATTTGATAGAATATCTTTTCTACGATCCTGAGTAATAAAATTGTTTTATTACTTGGTGTGTAACATTAGATGCTGATCAATTGTAGAAAAGACTTGACTTATTGAAGTCAAATGTGAGAGTGATAAACTATAAGTGGAACTACATAATTAATAAGTTGAAAATACCCTTAGTCAACTTCCGTATAAGTCCAATAGGATGTCAGAATCATTTACGAAGTATTTGATACTTATTGGTTCTGCTATTTTCTTATCGAAGAAAATTATCCTATAATTTATAGTGGGAGCGATATTTGATATTGATTTTGGAAATCATCATTGAACCACAGATCTAAAATTTTTCTAGCTTACTACGATCAAGTATTGAACTTGATTAGGCTTTCGTTATGAATAGTTCATAAAATGTGCAAATTGTTTGCGCAGCAAAAGCAATGTGAGCTCGATAAAGGTTTGACCTTTATAGTATGACAATGAGAAAGGTTACTCTCACTAGTCTATTGTAGATTCTGAGAATACTTGTCTCTAGTCGTACTAATTGAACAGTTAAAGGTCTGTTGGTTAATGTTGATAATAAACAGTGTATTTTGGCTAAAGAATGCAAAATGGCGTTCTTGAGTGGTTTCTTTGAATGAGAGATCCGTTGTGATTTCTTTGGTTGAAAAACTTCATTCTAGAATGGCCTTAGAGTTTGTATTCTGCTAAGATCACAGTTTGATATACTAGCTTATGGAGCCTATTGTAGACTCAGATAAGCTTTCCGGAAATCCGTGTTCTCTGATTTTGATATCAGTCAGATTGTATGGTTTTATCGAAGTATAGAGAATACGTATTTGTCAATAGGGTCAGTGGGAGCGTACAAATTTCTTTCTAGTATTATATATCCTAACTATATTATCATTATTTAAGTAATAATGAGATATTTATGAAGTAAAACGTTTACTTAAGTCTTTTTTTCTCTGTGCAAGCAGTGGGAGTAGTCTCTGTTATATTTGATATAAAGTTTTATATAAGATATAAAACTGAGAGACTTATGAGATACTCCCATTAGTCGTATATTAGATATGATCTAATAAAGAACACAATAAGACTATCTGTATGACAGTTAGTGTGACTGTTTGACAGTTAACGTGTCATTTTTATATATATAGTATTCATCTTTTGTAAATGATGATTCATTTGTCGAAAGAAAGATTGATTGGAACGTCTAGTCAATCTTATGCATCTTATGATGATGGCATAATAAATATTGTATTATGTGCGATTATAGATACCAATTTAATCATAATTGTTACGAGTTATTTTGATACGTTGTAGACCATATGATGGATCTTGAAACATGTTCTTGTTATCTTATAGATATTAAGAACAAGTTTCTTATTCATGGAGAATTTAGTCTGCAACTATAAGGTCAGATTAGTTTTGATCCTAATTATGATATTAGATTGTCTATGTCATATAAAGTCAGAAAAGATGCAGTGGGAGTATCACCGTTGATTCTACTAAATTAGTGGAATCAGTTACAACTTTTGAAGTATTGACTTATGAAGTTGCATAGTGACCCTATAAATTAGAAGTTTTTATATTAGTTTTGCGCTTGCGGTTGTCTTATAGTATTTTGGATTTGATTCATATATACTTAGACAACTCAGCATCTATAGCACATAACTAATAAAGTGTCTGAGTCATATTGATGTAGAATTTGGATTCTGCAAAATATATATGATGTTGGCTAAGGAAAACAATTGGGTTTGTTGGACAGACTCGATTTGTTAAGCAGACTTACTTGTTGTTGCCTACCTCTTGAGTGCTAGGTGAGCTCTTGAGGGCCATGTGTATGTGATATACATTGAGATGTGTATATGATACCGTGGATTGGCACTAGAGCAAGTGGGAGAAATTGTTAGGGTTGGTGCTCATAGTGCCAATCCGGATCGTATTTATGTCTGATTCATAAATATGAGCAATTCTATTTTCCATAATATTACTAATTTAATGGTAGCACCCTTGTCTTTTATACACTTATTCGATCTAATTACGATTAGATATCTGATTATGATTAGATCGAAACTAAATATGGTTTAGTGATACATTTATATTAGACAAAGACCCTAGAATTTAGAATCTAGTGCGCAGTTACAACGTAGTTTGTAATTGACATTGGGAGCCCAATATAAGATGTATATCCTTAAATAAAGTTCCTAGTCATGATTTACTAACACGGGTCGGTTAGTAGAATCCGCTGAGACCAGTACATATCGTATATCGTGACTTTGTCCGATGGTTTATCCCAGTGAACCATGAGTCTCGGGAGACTCGTATATATATCTACGTGTTTATTTGATAAGACAATGCATGACTCATTGAAGATTTCCTAATAGATGGTACACCAACGTCAATAGGAATCTTCTCGAGCTGAGCGACCATAGTGTTCCTTCAACTTGAGATACCACAGTGGGATATATGAGTTATCCTCCACACTTTGATGGCAGTCACATCATCTATCTATTTAGATCAGACCTCCGCCTGTTCCTTGGGTGTGGACTGATGCTCATGATATCCAATGCATATCAAGAGAGGATCCGTCAGTCATTTGTACAAGGCATAGGCATCCGCACGTGTTTACGATCTAGTAAATCCATGGCTGTGGTATAACTTTGGAAATCAGTTCCGAGTGTTATTTAGAGATTGTAAATTGAAAGTCGACTATATTTTACCTAAGGGATTTAACGTTCTCATTTATATCCCAGGTATAATATGGATAGCCTATGACGGAGGGATTATACGTATGCGATGACCTCGGCTTGCATAGTTTAGCGATATTATATGTGGTCATCATAATCCATGAGTGGGTGAATTATAGACACGAAATTAAATTTCGTGACCGATAAACCTAAACTTAGAGAATCCCATAATATAAAGTGTACTCGTTGAGCACTTGGGCAATGCGATATGAATAATACGGATTATTAATAATACTTCATCGGATTAAATGAGTTAATTCGAATCGTTTAATCGGTTAAATGATAACACATGCATAAGGGCATTTTTGGTCAACAGTAATTAATATGTATTTGTATTTGATACAAAATTTGATTTGATACATATTAATTATTTGTCAAATGAGATTTTGACACATGCCATTAATATATGTGTTTGTTATTTAATGTAAATAAAATACATATATAATAATAATTATATTAATTAATTATTTAGATATTTAATTGTTAAATATTTGAATAATTAATTGATAAACTTTTTTATAATTGTTAAGAAATATGTTTAATTATTATTTGAACACATGGCATGTTTTTATTAAGCTAAATGTGTGTGAATTTGATTGGCCACCAAAAAGCCTAATATAATTTAATTAGATTAAATTGCAAAAAATGACCATAATACCCCTAAATGACGGCAATGCAATTTTAAGAAGGGAAATATTTTCTTCTTCTTTTATTCATCATGAATGGCCAACCAAAACACCATAAAAAGGCTCTCAATTTTGGTTTGAAGAAACCATGAAGAAATGAAAGAAAATCAAGAAAAAAGGCTAAGGATTTAGGATATTTAAGGTAATTCTTCAAAACTCTAAGCTTAGAAATTTAGTTTCTTGTTTCTTGATGATTTAGAAAGCTTCTATGGTTCCTTCAATTCTGAAAAATTGGGGCTTTTGATTGTTGATGATGGAATGGAAGCTAATGAAGCATGTGTGAAGTGTATTGGATGTAATTAGTGTATTTAGTATCCAATTTGTTCATTTGATGACATGTTGCCATTCTAGAATGTTATGAACACTCTTATATCACCTAGAATTTTTCTTGGGATGTTCATATATGGTGACTTGATTTGGTGTTTTGATTAATTGATTTAATCTTGAAAAATTAGATTTAAAGCATGAAAAATCTTAATTTTTGGTTCTGGATCAGATCTGTGCAAACTGGAAGTTTTGTGATAAAAATAATGTGTTATTAATGTATTGGATGTGTTTTGGGATTTGAAACAATTTCCAGAAAGTGTTTCGGAGTTGAAATAAGCGAAAACGGCCAAAAGCGGCGTTACCGGGTGACTATTGAGCCAACCGGGTGATGGCTGTCCAAACAGTGAGTTCGTCATTGTTCAAACAGCCCATGAACTTCCCTAACACTATTGGGGCTGACCTAGGCAGTCCCCATAAGTGTTGGGTGGTAGGATCGGTCAAAAATGTGTTTTGCGTCATTTTACGGAAAACTAGTTTTCGTAAAATTTTCGCGACGTTTCATATATATATGTCGTTATTTGATATCGAATAAATAGGTTTAGGTAAAATATGAATAAAGTATTAATATTATATATTGAATAATTTATTCGGTAATTTGAAAAAGTTTTAAATTTATGATTTCACCCGAACCGCGCTTCCGCCTCGCCCATCGCCCAAAACCCCAACAGTTTTCGTACTGAGCATGTATTGTATTTAATAAGTTAAAGTTTTGATTGTTTATGATGTTATGGGCACAGAGCCCATGAATGTTGATAGATGATATGGGCACAGAGCCCTTAGTTGATGATTTTGATGAGATTTGAGGGGACCTGAGGTCCTTTTATTTATTTGATGTATTCTTAGATTCCCTTTGATACTGGACTGCAATCCAGGTTGTCCATTTTTAGGATAAATCATGTCGAATTTTTAATAAATTCAGAGGCTTATGGCGATGGGTAAATCATGTCTCCTGCCGGTAGCATCCTGCCTTTGGCGGGGTGTTACAGTTGTGGTATCAGTGCCAATGTTAGGTGTCGGTGACTGCTGCTACATTTTATCTGATCGTCTGAGTAAGTTTTTCTGTTGCATATCGAGCTTATAACTCATCTGTTTGTTATTTGATTTGATATTTGTTATATGGTATGATGTACTATGATTTTGATTGATATGGATGATTCAGATTGTTGGTACATGTTTGTGTACTATGAATATATATATATGTTTATAGGTGTACTAAGTTAAAATATATGGTTTATATTGATATATGTATAAGTAAGTAATGTAAATTCCAGGTGTTTTGAGGTACGAGTAATTCTATGATCTCGATAGTCTGAATTGTAAGCTAATATTTTGAATCATGTTTTGAAAACTTGATATTTGATTTTTGACATAAAAGTGTTTTGAAAAGAGAAATAAAAATGAAGAAAGAAAGAAAGTTTTCAGAGGTTTTGATTTTAATTATAAAGAATAAAGAAAATATTTCCGCCTCGATGCTTGATTAACGTTTTCATGTTTTTAGATTTATCGATATGTTTCCGTCTCAGTGCTCGAAAATGATTTTATGTTTTTAAACTGTAAAACTTGTTTCCGCTGAGACGCTCGAAAATTTGTTTCTTCTGCCACGGAGCTTGATGATTTTATATTTTTGACCCTCCATGATGCTCGTATAGGGGTTTGCCCAACTGCATTGGGCTGATCAGACCCTCTGTCGACAGGGGATCGGTTAGTTCATTGGCCGATATGTGCACGCGATTCCGGCATTGGGCGGTCGTTTATGTTTCGTCCAGTTTTGATGCTCAATATGGATTTACGATGATGGATTTTGAAATTGATTTTGTTTTCAGTAAAAAAGTTTTTCAAATGTATTTCGAAATGGTTTTTGAAAGGGATCGTTTTACGTTTTCTATTTTGAATAATGACAGAGGTTGACAGATTTCAGACTATCAACATCATAAGAGCATGTAAGATTATTTGTCACTTCTGGCTATGACAATGGATGTATTGGTTTCTATAAAAGATTATGTTTGTTATAAGAATATATATGTAAGTTTATAGTTAGATATGGATCTTATGGGTATAATGATGGTTATGTGTGCTACGTGGTCAGCCATACAAAGTTATATGTGCGATGGGATATGTATGAATGTAATTTTTAATTTCGATGTCATTTACATATATGATATAGAATGACATGGTGTGAAATAAATGAGTTCCATTTTTTATTATGGACGAAATAAATAGTATGAAATTCGTGTTAAGTTTATGTTTTGATACTATATTTGATTACGTGCAAAGAACATGTGTTATGTTCCTCGTTTCAGATGATGTATGTGATTGGTTGTATAGAATCCGTGTTTGACTTTCTGTTGCTGGATGAGTGTGAAATGGTTTGAGCGTGTGTCTACGAATGAGTGTAAATAGAGATGATAAGTTTGATGTGTTATTGGTAAAAAATATAAGATTCGATATGTTCCGTTTTGAAATAGCATAGTTTGTATGGGAGTGTGAGATACGTAGCTTTTGAAAAGGTGTAAAGTGTGGTGATTTCCGAATACGGACAAGATGGTAATGTACGTATGGTCGGTTCGGAATGATCAGAAATAAGGATGGAGAAATTTTGAGGACGAAATTTTTATAAGGAGGGGAGGATGTAATATCCCGGGTTTTTCAGAACAGTACTGGAAATTTTTCGAATTAAAGTTAAAGATTTGGAAAGTGATTGTCTTCGAAAATTACACTTTATGTGTTGGAAAATTGGTTGGAATATTTTTGAGTGAATTTTCATCGCTTTGGAAAATGCGTGGTTCTGAGAACTGGTTACGCGATTTCTGATTTTATTGTTATACGCGTAAAAGATTCTTATTTCGGCTATAAAACTTTCAAATGAACTCCGATTGAGCTGATACTTGAACCAACAGACTTTTTTTTCCGAGACGAACAACTTTTACATTGAACACCTTTCATAATTTGCATCAGAAGGGCTTCAAAAATGCGAAATATCTAGAAAATTCCAGACAGGGACCTGATTGTAATTGTGCGGGGGCCAGAATGTACATTTTTGAAAATTTCCAATAAATACACATAGTTTCTTGTAATTGACAATATGGAATAAGCTTCACACATCTCACACACGCACCCTCGTCCCCAAAATCACGTTTTTGTGGCCCATGTCGCACCGGCGGCCTGTCGGCCATTGCCGGCCGGCGCGACGGGCCAATGGGGAGCGCCGACCACCGCTCCACCTTATGGTGGCCGGCGGCGGTCCTAGGATGCCGGTGAGCGGCGAGAAAGAGAAGAAAACATGTGCAAATAGGTATGCCGATCCCGGCTCCTCGCTTCATTTCACGGCCCGAGCCACCCGCCAAATCGAAGCTCTCCGAGAGTATTACAAGGCTACGGTGTCGGTTTTGCAGAATGGCACTTGGTTTTGCGTGAATCGAGAGAAGAAGATTAGGATGAATAATGTCATATGATGTATAGTAACTCTGATCAGAATTCCGTTGATTCCAGCGCGTTCGTGGGATCGTTTGGAGTCCGTATATGGCCTCGAAATCTCGGTAAGACCTCCCGGTAAAGATCCGTAAATTTCAAGTTTATAGTTAAATGTTCGGATGTATCCATTAGCTTCGTAGAGTTATATATTGATATAAATTGAATTGATTCAGTATTACTATATTGAATATGTGCTTTTGGTAGAATCCGAGTGAAAACGGAACGAGTTTGATCGATCCGATAGAATATGTAAGTTTTGGGTAAAAGTGGGTTCTTACGTATAAAGATATGTTTTGTTTTTTATGATAATAATGAGTTATTTATGATATTACAAACATGTTTGGATAAATCCGGGAAGGTTTGGAGGGTTCGAGATCTTTCCGTAGCGTTTGCGGAAACCTTTTTAGAAGAATTTTCCAAAAATGTGTAAACCGAGAATTTAGGTGAACTGGTGGCTTGGAATAGTTTGTAATGGTGTTTAAGATTACTGAAATTGAAAACATTGAAAACATACTTGATTTGGTTGTCCGGGAAAGATCC